>JASCZI010000489.1:0-16746 GCA_036250425.1 Stylosanthes scabra | reverse complement strand
CTAGATTCGTTGTGCTTGATAACTGAGAACCTTAGAATTGTGATTGAATGTATACATTGGCCCTCAAGGGAAAAACATCTCCAAAGCTCTTAACATTCCATTCATCTGATTTTTCTTCAAGTAATATTTCTGCACTCTTTCATTATTATTATTTTTGAAATTCACTACACAATTCTCTCAAGTTTTATTCTTGATTTGCTTAATATAACTAACAGATAGTATTGCTTGGTCCTTTATTCCTCGTGGGAACGATACCCACTTCACCGTGGTATTACTTGAACGATTCGGTGCACTTGCCGAGATCAGAGCGTATTAGTATGACGTGGAGTTCTCCACGTCATACGTGGAAATTAAAACTCAAAAGCAAAGATTGGACAGAGAGTAGACGTTATACGTCCAGTCTCACGTCATACGTGGGTAATAAATCCCAAAGAAGCCAAATTGGACAGAGAGCACACGTAATACGTGAGCTCTCCACGTCATACGTGCGTCTTGGAGTCAAAGAAGCTATTTGGGGCAGAGACCCCACGTTATACGTGGGGCAGGGACATTGTACGTGGAGCCAAGACGTTCACTTCCAGTAATTCTTTTAAAAGCCAATCCAAGCCAAGTCATTAAGCATCAATTTCACTCATTAACCAAGGGCATGATTGGAAGAATAAAGATATGATTGATTGAAGACTCAAGATAAGTGGATAAAGCTTTGTAACCATAAGTGATAAGATTAGGATTAGATTAGGATATGATTAGATTTTAATTTGAATTTTAATTTTAATTAGGATAGGTATAAGAAGTAACATAACCATTAGGGTTAGGGACTTCAGCATAGATGTTTTCCATTATTCTTAGATCTAGTTTTCATTATGCAAGCTAAACTACTCCATTGTTAAGGGTAAGGAGCTCTGTTCACCCAGCATGAGGTAGTCAACTATTTACATTCGTTTATTAATTCATTGAGGTATTTTCAGTTATCTTTTATGCATGATTTAATTTTCTGTTCTTCATCCCAATAGTTTAGAATCACTGAGAGGTGTTCTTAACTTGTCTAGGGCTAGATTAATTAGATTGAGAAATCTATTAATTTATATTAGCTGGAAATTGAATCACATAATCAATTAAGTCTAACTAGAGATAGTCAAGTTAATTGTTATGCAACTAAAATTCTGTGGGTTAAAATTGGATTAGAACTAGTTTGGATAGAGTGACATTTAATCTAATCTAGGATCACTTTTGAGACTCATAAGGATTAGAATCGGATTTAGATCTTCATCTAGTTATTTGATTGATTGACTAAGAGATTAGTTTTTGATTAGGTAATTAGAAACTAAGTTACTAAGAGATTAGGGCTTAGTTACACTAGATTCGTTGTGCTTGATAACTGAGAACCTAGAATTGGTATTCGAATGTATATATTGGCCCTCAAGGGAAAAACATCTCCGAAGCTCTTAACATCTCATTCCATTGATTTAATCACAAGTAATTTTCTGCCCTCTTTTCCTATTATTTTCGTGTTCATCACCATCATTCTCTCGATGTTTCATTTTAATCTGATTAGAATAATTGATAGATAGTATTGCTTGGTCCTTTATTTCTCGTGGGAACGATACCCACTTCACCGTGGTATTACTTGTATGATTCGGTGCACTTGCCGAGATTGGAGCGTATCACTGACCATCGTTTCTTGCTGTATGTTCTGATGCCAAGGAAAAGCAACCATGGTACCGCCACCAAGGAGGATCTCATCATTCTTTGGGCGATGCTCAAGAAGATTCAGATTCATTGGCCCTACCTGATGGCATACAAGTTGGTCAACTACTCCAACGACAAGGTAATTCCTTAATTATTACTTCTTTATCTTCTCGCTTCTTGTTTTCTTTAGTTATCGTTCCCCCTTTGATTTCATATTTTCTAAACTTTGATTATTTGCCGGTTGTTAGTTAACATGTGATTTATGGTTAGTTGTTTAATGTGTGTACGTGTACACGTTGCATGTAAACTCGGGTTTGGGTCTCCCTTACCTTAGGACAAAGGTGTTCCCAATGATACCCTTGGATGTGTCACAGGAGGAATTCGTGGCATCTGATTCGTCCCACGCCATTACCTCCAAGTATATTAATCGGATGTGGCGGGACTTGGATGATTAGGGTGCAGCTGATGTGGATGCCCAGGAGAGGGATGTTCGCAAGCACCTCAGGAAGCTGGAGAGACTTCCCAAGCTCAGCCGAGCTTCATGGAGATCCTTCTGAAGGGTTTTGAGGGTATCCACACCAAGATGGACGAGGGGTTTGCGAGATTATCGGATCGCATTGACAGCCTTGACATTTCCTTGATCAGCCAGGGTGAGGAGATCCGGATGCTTCGAGATGAGTTTCATGGTTCCAAAGGCAAGGTTTAGGAGACCATTGCGCCCGAGGCCGATGTGCCTATGGCCGATGTCCCAGTGACTGATGATCCCGCAGTTGTTGACACTACGGTCGTTAGTCAGGAGCAGCAGGTTGATGCTTCGGTCCCGGAGTGATTTAGCTTTTATTATCTTCTTGTTGTTTATTTTAAACTCTTTACAGTTATATTTTGGGTATACTTTTGTGTATAACAGGTTTTGGTTTGGATTTAGTTGAATTGTGAATCCTACAGGTTCTCACCCATTGGGCTTAGTCGGGTAGTATTGCGCATATCCCCCTTTTTGTTGTATTGCGCAGTCATTTTGAGAAAACTTAATCTATTAGTTTATCTAAACTCGTACATGTTAGTACCCGTTGCTCAGGTTTACTTTAATTATCCGTTTACAGGTTAGTTATTCCCGCACCGTCCTTCCATTTCCTATTATTTCTCTAGGGGACGCGTATTTACGAATTCGAATTAGCACGAGGACTTGGAAATTGAATAAAGACATGACCCTAATTTAAAAATCATTTCTTAAACAACCTAGAACGACAACAACCTCTATAAACATACTCATCAACTCTAGACTCTTGTTACTGAACTAACTGGTTTATCACAATTCATTTGAGTTCCGGCTTTTAGAAAATAATCGGCCTTAATATCAGAGTTGATCAGACTCGATATTTGAAGCACGACAATAGGTTTCAAAATAAGGGAACTCAAACGGAATGAGCAACAAACCATCATGCTTACTAACTTAGATCATTACCGTGGGCAAGATCTATTTTGCATGTTTATTTGGTTCAGAGTATGCACTAAGGCATAACAATTACCCTCCTCAGGCTCATAAGGAAAGAACTGTTCTGATACCAAAAATGTAACACCCCAATACCACCCAACCATGACGCGTACATGATTGTTCAATATTGAAGCGTCATGAACTACGGACAACTTTACAATTGTACTAAATCCGAAAACCGTAAAAGTCTCAAATCGTATATCTTTAATAAATAGACCATCTGATAAAAAATAGAGCCAAGACTACCATAAATACATATTACGTAAATAAGAAAATACATATTCTTCATAGTTTATACAAGTGGTTCAACTAAATTTTGACAAAACCTACGAAGCTTAGGTTCGACACTGAATAACAACTCCTATATATATATATACCTAAAAAACCTCTCCTAGTTCTCCGTATGACACAATGGATGATTCGATCATTGGAGAAACTAGACACACCGATTCTTCAGGAGAATTTCGCCAACTTTTCAAACTTGAACCTGTACCTGAAAAGTCTAATAATATACGGAGTGAGAATTCCCAACCCATGGATTCTCAGTACAGTTAAAGCATCAAACCTACATTATCTGCTCTAGCATAACAGCACAAGGCATCTCTAGTCATCTCTCTTTTAACCGTGTTATTTAGGATTACCTAACCTAGCACTATAGTTCTACCATTCATTAACCCTTTCTATTCAGTATCTAACTTGGTCTTTCCATCCAAAACACAATAACAAGTTGCAAGGCATAAACAGAATACACGAACATTCATTACAATGCAATTAACAAGCAATATGCAAGAAGGCACACCCAAACAATGTCAAACAATGCACATGATGAATGTCTATTCCTATAGGCTAAGATGAGCTCACCCGGTCGGTTATAATAGCCAAGCCCGACCGATCCAGAACTAGCACTGGATAACCATCGGTTGTACTTCCCCGAGGACCCTCTCTCGGCCCCGATCGTTTATGATCTTTCATACTTTTCTCATAATCATATCATCAATTGGGGGTTCCACAATATCATCATACTAAACCTAAAATAAGACGGGGCTTGAGGCTCTCTAGCCCCCCTCTCCCGCTTACTACCCCCGATGGTCCGCTGTTGCCGTAAGCCGAGTTGTTAGCCTAACCGGTCCCCCAAGACCTAGGCTCACGGTATAAGTTTTAATATAAAAACTTAGGCAAAACTATACATGAGAGGTAGTAACCAATTTCTTAGTGGAAAAAAATCTGTGTAAACCAAATCACTATACATTGGAACCGATTCTGGAAGAATAGAGTCGACTCTGAAAGGATTTTAAATGTTAAATTTAAATTTGAGCCCCTTCGAATCGATTCCATAGACTCTAGAGTCAATTTGAAGGTCGTTAGTTTAAACCTTTTTTAAAGATATATTCGACTCGGACTTCCGTCGAATCAATTCATGAAACCCATTTAAAAATTTGTTACTCTCTGATAGAAAACAAATCGATTTAAAACCCATCGAGTCGATTCGTAGATTTTGAAGTATTTTTCTTCGTTAAGTCCACAAATTCGAATCGACTCTGCTTCACACTGAATCGATTTAAGATGGCATGTTTTGGTCTCTGTACGAATTCGAATCGATTCCTATTATGTACGAATCGACTCTCTGCTCTCAAAAATTCCATTTTCGTTGTAAAAGAGGTCTGGCGAATCGACTCTACTAGGGGTAGAATTGATTCCCTGTAGTTCAGAAACTACATTTTTGAAAAGGATCACTCAAACCCATTTTGCTCTCCAACCAAAACTACCACCAATTCTCTTCTTCAAAAACCAAAGTCCTTCTTCAAAAATGCACCTTGCTCACCTCATAGCCATCTCATGTATAGCCCTAAGATCAGTTGTAAACAACAATTTGGCATTAAGCCACAATCACATGATCATCAGCAATTAACATGCTTATACATATCATCATCAATCAAGCACGAAATCAACAAGTCACACACAAACATCAATTCCCTTCATACCATTTGTCAGAATTATGATTTCAACTATTTTTCGTTCTAGGTTCAACTAACCTAGGCAATCATACGGGAGTAAATAATGCAATCTTGAATCTAAATCCGTACCTAGACGCCAAGCTCAATGTACATACGCGATCCCCCGTCGGGCCATCGAGCATCCAAGCACATTCATCCTACGTTCTTAGCCCCCATTAGTCACACCACTCTCCAATTCTCCAACTCTATTAATCTAGAACACATTTCAACAACATACACACAACACAACATCACATAAACCAGTCCAAAACCTAATTAAAACCAAGTCTAAGGTTGGGAACGTCTCACCGGGAATATCTTAGCTCATGAGCTTCGATTACCATGCTCAAAAGCATGCTAGATCATCACCTAATTCATAGAACTCGAGAACAATATGCAGAGTGGTCAAGCCATTTTCGAGCAGAAACTTAGGGAAAGGAAATGAGATATGAGGAAGCTTACCCACGTTTTGCATGCATGATAGATCCGAAGAAGACAATGAGCGCTTCGCGTAGCCGTAAACCGTGCGTCAATCGGAGCTCTGGATCAAACGTTATCGCGACCGGAAGTTGACGCGGACAGTGCCAGAATTGATTCGAATCAATTCTGGCTCAGCTTTCTCTCATTTTGTCGAAGATGAAAGGGGAAAATGAGCTGAGTTGGGTGTTGGTTCTCCCTTTATAGTCACTAACGAGTGGGATTTTCCTAATTTCATGGTTTGGCCCGTTCCGGGCTAAATTTTTTAACGAAAGTGTTCATATTTGCATTCTTAAAATTATTCATTTTTTATTTATCGTACTCTCAATCCTATTCCCTTCGTACTCCAAGATTATTTAAATCGTCGTCACTGATTTGGCTAAAATTATGGGGCTCACACTCCACCCCCCTTATTTAGAATTTCATCCCCGAAATTCATACTAACTCTTTGCAACGTTATCTCTTCCGAAAAGCCACTTAGTTCTCTTCCAACTCGGGTACCTTGGAGAGTAACTTGTCAAAAATCCTTCATTACACTTATGTGCCATAGTTCAATTCTGTTTCTTCACCATTCGCTCCACTTCTGGTCTTTAGTGTAAATGCCCGCCCTTTACAAGGAAGCTAGGCAATTCTGTTCTACTCCATTCGCTCTTTGGAATATGTACGGTGCGGAACGCCTATCTTGGTAAAATCATCTACTAGAAAAAGTCTAACAATCCATTTTGTATCATCTATTGAACAAGGATTCCCGTATTTGGTTAAATCTCTTGTTATTGTTTCTCACAAATCTCGTGACCATGATTAACTATCCCTATCATCTTTTTCCACTTTCCTTCATTAAAGGTTTCTCTGGTCGCGGGTGTTCGATGTGGGGTGTTTGATACATCAGACAGTCCTAGATTGCTCTTAGCCTCACCATACATCAGGTCTTCCAATATAAATAAGCCTAATTTATTTAGATCAATGTATGATTTTCTCTTATTTTTTACTTAAAACTCACAAGTGAATATTCTACTGACTTGAGCATCGTCCAAGTGGCCTTGTAACTCCACCCGTCCTTCCTCGAGCCAACGAAAGTGATTTTTTAAAGTGATTTTTTTTCCTAAAACTTCGCCGAGCCGTGTCACAGTCGTGGAGGAACTGTACCCGACAATCAACACAGAATCGTTATAATTCTTTATTATTGGTACAAACTTGACCTAAATCAGGGAGAAGGTTCAAGAGCGAACGTATTCGATATTACCATCATGAAAAAAGACAGCACAAAAAGAGACCAACAAATAAAAGACGTTCCTAAAAGTAAAAGATAACAGCATGCCAAACTACGTACGCACCAGGACACCAAATCAGCAAAGAACAACACCATCACTGCATCACATCATGCATTCATGTCCACTTGTTACCACTTATATACTTGTCGATCGAGAATTGCATTGACTAATAGCATATATTTGTTATAGCTCTCTCATCTGATTTGGAATATAATTCAATCTTCCTTCATAGAATTTGTCAAATACAAAACATAGAAAAGAGATTTTGGATTTTTTTAGAAAATATGAATCTAAATTTCTAAGTCATTGATGAAGCAAGCAAGATATATAGCAAAATTCATGATCATGTATACGATCCAAATTTACATACGAAATTGGAAAAGAATCAAAAGGGAGACAAGAAAAAAATAATTCCATTGATGATAGTGAAATTTTTTTAAAAAAGAAATATTTAATTTATTATTTATTTTCATGATTGTCTTATTACATTGCTATTATTATTATTTATAGCATATTATTAACTAATAAAAATTAGTTAATTGAATTATTGGCCCATTATACTCATTACAATTATTCCATATGCCAAAATTGACATGTTAAAATAATGGATAGTTATGTCTATCTAACAAATATATGCGAAATTTAATTCAATGGTCGTGGGATCAAGGCTCCAAAATATAATATTAGACAAACAATAACTTAAATATATTTTGGTGATATTAAAAGTTAGCGCCTACAATAATATTTTGGTGATGTTATTTGGTGCAACAAATTAAAAGTCATAGATTATCTTAACAAAAACTCTAAATGCTAGACTTTTGGAAACCCTCTGTCTTTGACTTCGAAGTTTGATAAATTCTAACGGCGCCTAAAGCATTTATGAACATTGATGAATTCAATGGGCCTAGCCGAATACTTTTATTATATATATAAAAGTCTTTATTATTTAGACTAAAAATACTTTTATTATATATATAAAAGTCTTTATTTCAACATTTTTATTATTAAAATATTCTATGCGTATATTTGAATTCTTAAGGAATTCTTAATCTGTTTGCAATTTTATTTTTAATAAAATAAATAAATACGCCGAGTTTATACGCATAAAACTTTAGGTCATTTCTCAAATACAGATTGAGATTGAGATTGAGATGTTACATATAATACAGAGTACTGTTTTATAACTTACTAAAATTACATTAAAAATAAATAAATAAATAAAAGAGACCCACATCACTTTTTATTTTCTTTTTCATTTTGTATAATCTGTCCATTCTTTCTCTGCATAGAAGTAATCACCAAAATTTTATGGCAGCATCACTTTTAATTTTATGATCTAATATCGAATCTAATATATAAAAACAAAACGCATTAACATATTGAATTTTTAATATAGATAATACATAAAATATGTATAAATTAAACATGTAATAAACGAATGCACGGATAAGAGGAGTGGCCAGTTATTTTTTTAATTTAAAATTAATAATTACATATAATACAGAATTTGAGGATGCATAAATTGGACATATAATAACACATACATACGTGATAGTGGTGGCCAATTTCTTAAAAAGTTAGAAACTAATAATTACATGTAATACATAATTTAAATCACATCAAATTCTCAATAAACGTTTATACAAAAATAGAAAGACATCATGAAGAAGTTAAAAATATATATTAAAAAATTGTTTGATATTTGTGATAAGAATTTATAAATAAAAAATTATATATTTGTTATTCGAAAATAAGTTTTAATATTTGAAATCGAGGTTTCGAATGATAATAGTCGATTGTAATGGTTTTTGACTTCGATTTTCTAAAAACAAGTTTATGAGGTCTTTGAGAAAAGATTCATTGTGATGAAAATTTTCAATGAAAATTTTCTAAGTCCAAAAGTTCTACAAAATCAAGAGGCAAGATCGAATTTTGGGCCTGTCGAGGAATCATGATTCGAATTTCAAGATTTTTCAAATTTGAAGCGGTTGAAGAGTCTGGCGTGAATTTAGGAGGTAGTTTTTTGGAAGTTACTAAAAGCTTGTAGGAGCGGGAACAGTTTCTTTTCAAATCTTCTAAGTGGCAGATAAGGATTGGATGGAATTATTTATAAATACCAAAAGGTTTCGTTGAACAAGGGTTGGAATTTTACACTTCGAAGACTCACTAAATACACTTCACATCCACCATAAGTAACTTTCTGATCTGTATTTCAGTCCAGTTTTCTGAGTATGGATTCCTTCCACACTTTCTTAAATTTCTCTGATAATTGTTCTAGTTCTTTGTTTGTATGATCTGAAATTGTGTTAATTCGATTCATTTATGTTTGTTCTATCTTTTAAGATTTTAAATTGTATTTTCAAGTTGTATGTTACCAACTTTTACACTTCGGAATTCTGAGAATCATAAAACCAGTATAACAAATTGGCACGCCCGGTGGGACAGTTGTATTGAAAAGTGTCAAAATTGTTTGAAAATATTTGAATTCTATTTGAAATTTGAAATTTGCACGAGTTTTGCATGGCAGTTATATTATTCTGATAATGAAATTTGAAAAAATTTGTTTAATTTTGCATGCATTTATGAAGTTGAAGAATAGTGCAAATGTCTGATGTTAATTCCAATTCAAATGTTAAATCTAATTCGTCGGGTTCAACTACTTCTCAATCTTCTACACAAAATTCTTCTCATGTAGAAAATGTTAGACAAAATTCTGGAATTCATACTGGGGAAAATAATGGTGGAAATAACCATAATAATAATGGTGGAAATAACCATAATGGAAATGGTGGCAATAATAATCCTCGTCCGAGGAATGTAGAACATGTTAATACGCCACCGACTCCTCCACCGAATGATAATTCAGGAAATGGTAATTATGCAATTAGGTTTAGTACGACTGCACCATTTTTTATTGAAACAAGTAGGAGTGTGGGATCTTCAAATTATGGAGAGTCTCAATTCAAACTGTTAGAAATTTAATTGATGAAAGTCAATTAGATTTAGTGAATTTGTTAACTCAGCATCTTACAAGTATTTTGAATCCTATGATGGCTAATACAAATTTGAAATATGAGCAGTTAGCTAATCGGATTGAGAGGGTTTCTCGATAAGTTGATGATGATGTCAATGATCAAGATGAGACTCATCATGCTCAAAACAATAATCAAAATCATTTTTGAATTATTCAACGAAATGAAAACGTTGATCATGTTCTGCATGAAGTTCAAAATTTAAATCGAATTGATCAGTATAATGTTACTCGAGTCATTGAAAATGTTTTGAATCGAGTTGGTTTAAATGTTGGTTTTCTTAATCGACCACATTTTGCATCTGCATTTCCTCAGTATGTTCAAACTGCTGAAGTGCCTAGAGGGGTTAAAAATCCTAAAATTATTACAAAATTTTTTGGGGAAGCTGGGGAATCGACTGTAGAGCATATTGCTCGATATTTGTGATTCAAAGAATGATGCTGATCCAATGAAGGAAGATCAAGGAGACGATCTCTTTGATGATGAATTTGTTACTGAAGATGAAATGATTGGAGTGGTTTCGATCTTACCTATTGAGTTTGCAAATAGCTCTCAAGAGTGTCTTGATGGGGATTATTATGACCCTGCTCACAATGAGGATTTTCCCTGGGTTCGACCTGAAAGAGAGGCTATTTTCTCGAAATCCACTAAGGAGGAGGAATCTCATTTGAGACCCTTGCATATCAAAGCTTGCTTTAATGGGGTCTTTTTGAATCGAGTTCTGGTTGATGGGGGAGCTGTTATTAGTCTATTGCCAGAACGTATGCTGTCCCGATTTGAGAAAACTAAGAAGGATTTGATTCCAACTAACATAGCTGTGACTGATTTTTCTGGTCAGTCAACCCCTGCTCTGGGTTTAGTTTTACTGACTGTGCAAGTGGGATTTGCAATAAGGAAGACTATGTTTGTTGTGGTTTCTTCTCGAGCTAGTTACAATGCATTACTTGGAAGGAATTGGATTCATGGCGTGGGGGCAGTACCCTCTATTGTGCATCAATGTTTGTTGGTTTGGAATGAGAATGGGACTGTGGATCGAATTTTAGCTGATGATAGTTTGTACATGGAACAAATGCATGTCGATTTCAAAGTTTATAATGATAATATCAAGCCTATCAATATTCGACATGAGTTGGATTCATCTAGCTGTGATGGGTGTTTCATGACTAACCAGGGGCAGGAATAGCTTGTGAAAAGCCCATTTGCCGTGCCATGAAATGAGGAGAATGAAGGAAAATTCGGAATCGATGTGCTTTGTATTGTGGAAAGCCATAGGAAACAACTTGAACAGCAAGATAGTTTGCCCAATACTCATCAACTATCCTTTGAGCAGTCACTTTATCTTCATTTTCTTTCACTCGACGCTGAGTGAACCAATTTGGACCGATCTTGCGTGCAGCAAAAGGTGCAAGATTAAGCTCATTATATTTGAAAGTTCTAGCCTTCAAAAATTTTATGAAGATGTAGAAGAAAAGATTGATGGGTTCGTCACCTTTATAGTTGAAATTTGGATTTAAATGTGCCAAATGAAAACCTTCGATCGGTAGTTTGACTTGAACTTTTGATTTTTTGAGTTTCATGAATGGTTCGAAAACGGCATTCATCCAAAGCTGAGCCAACCATAAAGGTCCTCCGACTTTCAAACCAGTCACTCCAGCTTTGATTTGCTCTACTAAATCACCAAGTCCATAGTATAGATATCCTAAAAGCAATTTTGCAAGGCATAGTCTAGCTTTCGATTCATGAATCAGAGTCGCTAGAGGAAGATAGAGCTTTTGCATGGTGACACTCCTCGAGCAAAATACAATTGCATTCAGCCAATAAGTGAGGAAGGCCACATGTTCCTCATCAGTAGGTGTAGTACCGATTTCGCCCATATGAAGACTCATGAAATCTCCATACCCGTTTTTCCGTTCGAGATCAAATGTCGATTGGGGTTTCGATTCATAAGTAATATCAACACCCGATGGAGCCAGTCCAGTAATTGCTGCTACCTCGAATAAAGTTGGGCCGACCATTCCACATGAAAGATGGAGACAATTGGTGGTTGGATTCCAAAAATACAACATAGCTCCAACCATGCAATGATTTACAGAAAGATCGTACTTAGCAAGGTGAATTAAATCGTGAATACCTTGATTCTTTCATTGGGCTCCTCTTGTTGGTTCCAACCTCTCGATCCAGTGAGTAAAATTAAGCTTTTTCGAACCCACTTTTTGATCATTTCGAAATTGAGTATTACTCTGAAATCGTACAATGTTCATATCTTCCTTCATGATTAGCTCATGCTTTCTTGTGGACGGGAAAAAAGACATAGCCTTTTTAGTTTCTTCTTTTGCCATAAGTGGACACACAAAGCAGTGTAACTGATCTTCCACTGCAAATGGGAAGAGGATTTTTTCTGGATTAAAGGTATCTTCTGGGTTCTCAATGATTGTGTCATAATCACGACTATAAATCTTCAAAGAGGTTTTTGATTCTTTATCCTTCTGTTTTTGAGCTTCCGTTGCCATTGAAGAAACCTATAAAGAGAAAATGTTAAGTTACATGCCATTCTTTCAATAAAAATGTGGATTAATCATAGAAAAGAAGAAAAGTTTATCATAAACATACTTTAATTTGATGAAAAAGTTGATGAACTTGAAGATAAAGGTTGCAGAAAGATAGAAACGGAAGTTTGAAGAATTTGCAGAGAGAGAGTGTGAAAGGGAAGAAGATGAAGAGAATTTCAGAAATGCAAAAGAGTAAAAAGTTAAAGTGTGAGTTTTTATAGCGTGTTCAAGAAGGTGAAAAGGTGGCAGTTATGATGTGATAGGGAGAGAGAATGATGCAGAAAACGTGGGCATGTTCTGCAAGAAATGTTAATTATTAATGAATTAAATATTTAAATAAAATTAGTTATTTCTAGATCAGATTTTATATCTTTCAAATTTTCAAAAAAAGAATGAGATCGATCCAAGGGGCAATTTGTTATTCGAAAATAAATTTTAATATTTGAAATCAAGGTTTCGAATGATAATAGTCGATTGTAATGGTTTTCGACTTGGATTTTCTAAAAAAAAGTTTATGAGGTCTTTGAGAAAAGATTCATTGTGATGAAAATTTTCAATGAAAATTTTCTAAGTCCAGAAGTTCTAAAAACCAAGAGGCTAGATCGAATTTTGGGCCTTTCGAGGAATCATGATTCGAATTTCAAGATTTTTCAAATTTGAAGCGGTTGAAGAGTCTGGCGTGAATTTAGGAGGCAGTTTATTGGAAGTTACTAAAAGCTTGCAGGAGCGGGAAAAGTTTCTTTTCAAGTCTTCCACGTGGCAGATAAGGATTGGATGGAATTATTTATAAATACCAGAAGGTTTCGTTGAACAAGGGTTGTAATTTTACACTTCGAAGACTCACTAAATACACTTCACATCCACCACAAGTGACTTTCTGATCTGTATTTCAGTCCATTTTTCTGAGTATGAATTCCTTCCACACTTTCTTAAATTTCTCTGATAATTGTTCTAGTTCTTTGTTTGTATGATTTGAAATTGTGTTAATTTGGTTCATTTATGTTTGTTCTATCTTTTAAGATTTTAAATTGTATTTTCAAGTTGTATGTTACCAACTTTTACCCTTCGAAATTCTGAAAAGTGTAATTTTAATCCTTGAATCTTTGTTTTTAATTCCATCTTTCTTCTACCCACGTTTATTCTAAATTTCAGAAACTTTGATGCACTTCATTGAATATTTCTAATCTGAAAGTTGTATTTCTGAGAATCATAAATTCCGTATAACAATATTAAAAACTTAATTGATTGAATAATTATTAGTTACACGTACACATATTTATTTATTTGATAAACATCACACTCTCTTCTTCTCACACTTTCTTATTCACATTACTATCCAACCGGTCTTTGAGCCATTGATGGACACCGAATAAACATCACCAACACCACCAACATTAGTAATCAGTATTAGGTTGAAGTAGAAATGTCCATTAATAGTGAACCTTAATTATTCCTCCCATTCCCCTATACGCCATCATATGAAAAATCAGAAAAAGGACACAGCTTTACCAAAAAAATTGAAATTAAAATATCATTAAAGCCACTGAAATGAAAGATGGCATGAGACGAAATGCTTGGTTCCTGGTAATAATTGAACAACTCTAAAGTAAAAATTATGAAATTATGTGATTCTCATAATCAATAACTTGTTGACTTGGGTTAACTAATGGTGCCTTAAATCTGGTTATGGTACGAAGGCCACTAGAACGGTGGAAAGAAGTGACACCGACGGCGCCAGCCGCCGCTATAGTTGAGAATACAACTTTTAGAACTCATTGTTGTATCAATGAAGAACTCATTGGTGTGACCACAAGAAAGTTTAATGGCAATGGCAAAGGTCAAGAAACATCTGCCAACATAAGATGGAAGATGGTGATGATGCTTGTGGGAGAAATTTAAGATTGTGAGAAATGAAATCCGTGAACTAAGCATCACAGATCAACGTTTTTTTTTTCCTTTTTTTTTTTTGGGTTAAAGTGAAATCCGGTCCCTCCAGAAAAACCAAACTCATTGCCTTGATAAAATATTAGTAAACCAAGACACGTGAGTTATACATATTATAAGAGCAAATTGATAAATGTAACTCATCTTAACGTTTTTTTTATTGTCTACACCGATAATCTAACTGAAAATTTAATGAAATTATTGGGATCTACAACGTAATTTAATAAATAATTAATTAATATTTTATACTTTTAACATAATATCATATTATATATCATAATATTAAAATCGATTTTTTATTAGATAAAGAATTTAGTGAAGCACCACAAAGATAGTGATATGCATTTTTTTTGGCATTTTTTATTCATGTATCATAAATATAAAAAATCAAAGGATTTTGAAAAATATTTTTCAATATTTGTAGCTATAAACCTTTATGCAATAATGATACACTTTTATAACTCTTAGTTTTTCTTTATTATTTGTTTATCTCTCGAATTTAATTAATTTGTTAACAGAACAACATGTGTACAAGTGGCCGGCAATAATTTTAAAATGATTAATATAAGTAGTTTAACTTATCATATATAACATAATATGTTCATTTTTTCTTTTTCTTCTAAGAGATTTCCATTTAGAAGAATTAATTAACATTTATAAAACCCTTAACAAAGTTTAATGAGCAATCTTAACATGAATTTCTTCTTCTAATATAGTACTGTTTTATTTACTTTATCTTTGTATCTCCTTGTTTACATTACTTATTTTATATTTCTTTTAAAAGTAATTGTGTTTTCTCTAATTTTTAATTCTTATATAATTCTTTTTAAAAATCTCTTAGAACTTTAAATATCAATTAAATTAATCTAGGGTTAGAAAATGAAAATTGTTAGCTTTTTTGTTTTCTTTGTTTATGAAAAAATAATTAATTCAAATTTTGTTGACAAATTCATCAATATAGATATATAACTATCAAATTCCAAATATTTATTATTTACTACTTGTGTTTAATTTATATATAGATAAAAATTTTAGGAATAATTACTATGTTGATTCTTATTTTTTTTTCCGAAAAGCAAAATCTTCCCTAAGGTTACTTTGTATTTAAAATTGTCTATACATTTATTTTATATTTAAAAATCGTCAATTCAAATCAAAATTTTTTATAACGATAAAATTGCCCTCAAATTGTATCACTTTCATGTACCATCATTACTTCCTTTTCTATGGTAATCACCACTCTTTTGAATAAAACTTCTGCCTTAAAAAGAATTTTGTCATTAGAAGGATGATTATCAAATGAAAGTAAACCTTAAAGGAAACTTTTGAACACAAAATATTTTTAACCATATATAATTTTAATTTTGTATGTATATATAATTTTAATTTTGTATGTATACTTAAATTTTAGATTTATGTAATATATTAATAATTTAATATTAATGTGTGTATATCATTTATAAAATTAAATATTAACTTATTATAATAGTATTATGTACGCGGGAAAAATACTCGAGTTGAATAGAAAAGTATGTACACATTATCTAGTCAATGTTTACCACAACTATATTAATTTAATTGGAATTTTGTGCACGGGACACTCCTATATATCATGCATATCCATCAGGTGAAAAAAAGTGTTCGGAATTTTAGAAAAAATTTTTTAAATAAATAAAAAAATTTCGAAATTTACCAAAATACACTGTTTTGAAAATATTTACAAAAATAAAATGTGTTAGGGTACCGGTCCGGACCGGTATTCGGTCAAACCAGTACCGGTCCGGACCGGTATTAGGCTTAAAAAAAAAAACATAAATACCGGTCCGGACCGGTACTGGTTTGACTGAATACCAGTCCGGACCGGTACTGCGTATATATCAATACCGCCCCATCTGGGGCCGGTATTGGGTTGAATTCAATACCGCCCCATCTGGGGTCGGTACTGGGCTTTTCAACGCCTATAAAAGGAGCTGCATTGAATGAGCTCCCATGTACCACAAAACACATCAAATGGCACAAGAAATGTTTCATTTTATTGTATACGTGAATGGAGCTATCATACAAGGAGAGAACAGGGCATCTTTCCAATCTGATGCGCCGTTAATGTTCAGGAATACCCGTGTAAACACGTTGTATGAGCTGAAGCAGGTGATTCTGTCTCATCTTGCGTCGGACGGCCCATGTGAGATCAAAAGGCTGGCATATCGATTCCAGGCGGTCACACCCGATGATCGACTAGAATATCGTCCCTCGTGGCTTAGCGAGGACAGACATGTGTGGATAACGTTCGAGGTGCAT
>JASCZI010000488.1:23214-36468 GCA_036250425.1 Stylosanthes scabra | reverse complement strand
ACTCCAAATATTTTATGATGGACTTTCTCATACTTCAAGAATTTTAATTGATTCTTCTGCAGGAGGTTCACTACAAAGAAAATCAGTTGAAGAAGCTTTGGAGCTACTTGAAATTGTGGCCAATAATCAATACATGAATTCTTTAGAAAGGAATGTAAAAAGAGGAGTGCTGGAAGTAGATACACTCGATGCTCTTTTGGCTCAAAACAAGGTATTGTCACAGCAACTAAATTTCATCACAAAGCAAATGGGGAATATGCAAGTCTCAGCCGTTGGAAATTATGCAACTTGTGGTGTTTGTGGAGGACCTCATGAACGTTAGTCAATAGCACGGATACTCAAGAGGGGGGTGAATTGAGTATCTATACAACAATTATAAATTTTTGCGAATATATAAATTAACTTGTAATTAAACAACTCAAATGATTTGTACTAGTATTTTTCCAAGGACTTAAGCCAATTCTTAAGTACTTACAAGGAGCTTGTACTTTCCAAAACACTTGTACAAATATAAATAACAAGAATATAAAGGAGATTGAGTTTAGAGAGATATCACACAACAATATATAGTGGTTCGAAATAATTTTTGCCTACGTCCACTCTTTCCCCATCGCAATTGAGAAGTTCCACTAAGCCACCAAGCTTCAAGGTGCTTGATAAACCTTTACAACAACGAGCACTTGAATCTAACACCTCACGGTATCTTGATCACCAACGCCTAACCCACTCCACTCGAAGTATCCCAACGTCAAGATTTTCCCTTGAGTGTTTATCTTGGTATCCTCACTGACTATAGTGTTTATCAAAGAGAATTGTAGAAAGAATGAAAGCTCTCTAGAAAGAGTAGATGAATACAATTGAAGCTCTATGAACCAAACTTTGGTTATCTCTCAAATATGTGCAAAAAAATCACTTTGAAATTATGTAGAAATTGAAGCATAAGCACAATAATACTTAGAATATGTGTTGTGTATGAAATCAAACCTCAAACCATCTATTTATAGTACTCCAAGGAAATTAGACCATTGCTAATTAAGTGGGGAAGAGTAATTATGTCAAAAACTAGCCGTTTGTGCATTTATAACACTTGGGTATCGATACTCACTCTTGGGTATCGATACTCATGTGACCGTTGAGCCAAAAAATTGAGTTTTTGGCTCTGGGTATCGATACTCACTTAATGGGTATCGATACCCACGGCGTTACTCCTTGAGTAACCTTACTCCAGAGTGGGTACCTGGTACCCACAGTGGAAAAAGCTCAAAAACGTTTTATTCTTTAAGGAAATGTTTCTAAAACATGTTATAAACATCTTCTAAGCCATAGTAGCTTTGAAAACAAGTTTCTAAACGTTTTTGGCTAGAATATATAATATGATTTTTGCTTATAAACAAAAACTTTCGAAAAACACTTTATAAAACATTTTCTTAAAACATTTTTCAAGTGTGTGTGTGAGAGAGATATATCTTTGGTTCTTGACAAGATTAAAATCTAAATCCTAACTTTCTAAACATCTTCAACTTTGTGGACTCGTCTTCTTGTCTTGTTGCTTGCTTTCAACTCTTATCCTCAACTTCAATGGTTGTCATTCATCAAAACCTAATTAAATAAACTTATGCATATTGTAACATGGTTAACAAAGTACATGCAGTTTTATTCAAGATGATCAACCAACAACAGAGCAAGTCAACTTCATGGGAAACCAATGAAGACCACCTTATAATGACCCTCATTCCAAAACATATAACTCAGGTTGGAGAAACCATCCCAATTTTGGTTGGGTAAGAAATCAAGGGTAGAGAAACAATTCATACAATAACCCCCCACAATCACAACCTTTTTCAAACACATACCACTCACCTTATCAACCAAACCAAACATACCAACCACCACCACCCTCTATCCACACACAAAACTTACAAAAATCCACTCAACCCTCTTCCATTGAAAGTGCCTTAGAAAAACTTTCTCTTTCCACATCCTCTTTTGTCCAACAAACCCATAATTCCATGAATGAGACCAAAACAAGCTTCAAAAATCGAGAGGCGGCAATTAGAAATTTAGAGGTACAAATGGGACAAATTGTCAAGCACTAGTATTATAATAGATTGTAATATTTTTTTGGGTAATATAAATTCTAATGATTGATTGTGATAAATAATGTTTTTGATAAAGAAAATACTAAAAGCTCTTTTACTTCTATTTTTTAAGAAACTATATCATTTAAAATTTTTTATTTGGTGTCTATCTATCATTGAATTTGGTCACCATAAAATGTATAAATTGAATTTTAGAAAAAAAAAATATTCAACATGTTTAAAGTTTAATAAAAATAGTTTCATTTTTATCCATTAACATTGCAAATTATTTTACATCGTGGTTAACTCATCTCATTTTTTTAGACGACTATTTACAGATGATTGATTGTCAAATATAATTATTTTGCTAATATGTTGATATGTAATTGAATGCATATAAAAAATTTTTATGTTATTGGTACATTAAAATTAAATTTTATTATTTTAGGAAAAAGGGTAATCCAAACAAAAATAAAATCTTAAAAATAACAGTTTAATTTTTTTCTCAATAATCTAACTTAAATGACTTTGAAATTGTGACATCCCAAGGATTAGTAACCTAGTAAATTATATTTAGAAAGGTAATTAGAGTAGAAATTCGTACACCTAACGTTAAAGTTCGACCCGGTTGGGCCGAACCGAGTGAAAAGACAAAAATGCCCTTACTGACACTCACCATTTCAGCAAACACACACTCTCTCTCTTTCACTCTTATTTCTCAACTCTAACTCTCATCTCTCTCTCAATTTCTCTCAACTCAACCACCAACACACTCACAAATTCAATCACAACTTACACTCCGGAGCTCCGATCGCCATTCCGTCAGTGGTTACTCGTTGCTCTCGTCATTCTCGTCGTACACATACCAATTGTGAAGGTAGGAACTTGAGAATTCTTTGCTCGATTCTTCTCTTCTTGTGATTGGTGACCTAAGCCTCAAGATATGATCTTGATGCTTGAATTGTTTGGTTATAGGGGCAAAGAAGTGGAGGATAGCACCAATTGAGTATAGATTGTAGCATTCTCAAGGAATTCAAGCTAGGAGTTGGGTTAGAGTTGGTGAATTCCGGAGAATTATGGTAGGATTCAAGTGTCTACAAGAGATACGGAGTAGGATTCCTTAGTATGATTCATAAAGTTGCATGAAAACGTAGGTTAAATGCTTTGATTATGTGTTTGAATGCATGCTTGATGTTAACTTGTATGTATGTGATTGCTTTGATGAAATGCATGTGGAATTGGTTGATGGATCAATGTGAATTGAGAAGTGAATTGTTGATGTAAGTACCTTTGAGGTGATGGGTATTGAAGGGTTGAGTTTGGCTTGAAAGAAAATGGGATGAATTGATGTTTGGAATGGGATTTGGGTAACAAAGGTTTTGGGAAAAGCTGGTTTTTGGCACAAAGAATGGATTCTGTGTTGTCAGAATCGATTCTTCCCGCCTGGGAGTCGATTCTGATGACCTAAAACTGAGGATTTTGATGAATTCTGCAGTTGTGAATCGACTCTGTTCATCATGGAATCGATTCACAATTGTCCAGAGAGCAAAAGGATCGAATCTGAGTCAATGTGAATCGATTCTTGTGGGGCTAGAATTGACTCTATGATTTCGAAACTCAACAAGAAATTCTTCTAAGTGTAACAAGTCGATTCTGGTAGTGTGGGAATCGATTCAAAATTGGACAGAGGCAAAAGGCATGTGATATGAATCGATTCTGATCTTCCTGGGAGTCGATTCTATTTGACTTAACTTCTTTTCAAACACCAACGACTCCTTAGAATCGATTCCTGAGCTCCTTAGAATCGATTCATATGTCCACAGAATTGAGTTCAAAAGTTTTATGAGGGTTCGAGTCGATTCTGATATCCTTAGAATCGATTCAAACACCTCCAGAGGCTACAAGCTCTCTGAATGGCTCCATGGAATCGATTCTTCTTATCCCGGAATCGATTCTGGCCCTTGAAAACAAGAAAACTAGTGTTTTGAAATGAATGTGATGATGGTTGTCGTAAAAGGGTTCACTTCTTAGTTTCACATTAATCATCAAACCTATGAACGTCCCTCGGGTGACGTTACGTGAGTCGAAGCGTCATGAGGGGGCCTACGGGGCTAACGACCCGGCTTACGACAGTAGCGGGCTATCGGACGTAGTGGATGACTGGGGGGTCTTTGGACTAGCGTCCCGATTCACAGGGCGTTATATACGCAATATAAAGGAGAGAAACCCCCAAGTATATATATGATTAAGAGAAAGACCGTAAATGGTTAGGGCATCGAGCGTGGTGTCCTCGAGGAAGTGCGTCCGATAGTGGTCCGGGACTAATATTGGACCGGTCGGGTTGGCTAAAGTAACCGACCGGGTGAGCTCACCAAGCCGTTAGGACTTAGACATTCATCATGTGCATAATTGTATGACATTGTTTGGGTTTGTCTAAGTGCATAATATCTGCTATCTGCTGTTATCTGTACTATCTGTCTGTGTTTCTGTTATATCTGTTACTTGAGTTGATTTGTGGATAAGTGTTTGACTATGAGGTTCAGGTAAAGTTATGTTTTATACTCTGGGCGCTTATTCCGTACTAGGGACCCGATGTTGTGGGTTCTCACTCCGTTTGTTAATGTGGTTTTTAGATGAGGATCCGAGTGCCAGTTAGCTGGTTATGCCTGAGTAGGCTAAGCAGGTGGAAGAAGAAAAAGGGCTTGTGTTTTGGGATAGCATAGTTATCTTGTACCCTAGAAACTATGTTGTATTTTGTTTACTGACTCCGCAAAACTCTGTTGTTTATTGGAGCTGTAATCCGTTGACAATGTACTCTTTCGAAATACTTGTATCAAGGATCTTAGGAGGTGTGATCGATGAATATCCTTCGCCGTGATCATCCTGTTCGTCGTACTTTAGACATATATATATGTATTATACTTGTTATCCGTATGCTAAGATTACTATGACCTTTGGGTAGATTTTTATTAGTAACGTTTCCTCGTACGCTCTATTTCTGTTTTGGCTCCTAGAAACCTTTGTCTCTTTCGAAAAGTAGCGTTTTAACAGGTTGAACCTATGCGATTTCGAATATCTACCTAAGATGACGGCTTCTCAGACTTAAGCTGGGGTGTCATTGTCCTAGAGTGTTATAGAAATTATATATAGGGTAATGCTATTTGAACAAGTGGTTTTGGCTAACCAAGTTTAACCAAGTGATTTATTTCTATGTTAAATAAGATATTATTTCGGTGTCAAATAGTATAAAAAATTGCACATAAATAAAGTTCTATTTGACATCGAAATAGTCTTCTATTTAGCATAGAAATAAATAACTTGATTGGACTTGATTGGCCAAAATCACTTGTTCACATAGAATTATTGTTATAGTTATATACTTGGAAATTTTTTTTTTACAGTATATACTTTGGATTTGACCCATCTTTTTCTTCTAAACAAATATACTGTACCAAAAAGAATTTTTCTTCTTTTAAATATTAATAGTATACAAATAGAAAACTCAATGGCTGACGTGGCGACTGGAGAATGAATTTAGGAGGCTAAATGCTTAGATGTCGTCATTAGAAAATTTATTTTTCAATTATTTTTATTGGCATAATTAACTGAATTTAAAATTTTAAATTTCAAACATAAGATACGGTTGTTGAAATAATTTTAAAATGATTTATTTTTTTAACTAAATTATAAAATTTTATATTTATACGGTTGTTGAGTGATTTTAAATAAATTTTTTGTTTATTTATGTTTTAAGTTAATCATATTTAAAAATTAAAATTTTAAATATATGAGACGGTTGTTGAAGTAATTTTAAAATAATTAATTTTTTTATTGCCTATCCTTTCATGCTTTGTCTATCAATGAATTGGTGGATTAGTAAGCTGATAAGCCTAGCCCGCCTGAGTTTTTTTTAAAATTAATAATAATAATAATATATTATATCGAAAAAATTTATGTATTCATGAATACCAAGGAAGAAAAAGAGATGAGAAAAAGGGCAAGGGAGATAAAGAGAAGAAGAGAGGGAGTGTGAAAGAGAAAGCAAGGGGAAGAAGAAGGAGAGGGGGAGAGAGAACGAGGAAAAAGAGAGGGAGAGATGACGGGGGGAGAGAGAGGGAAAGAAAGGGAGGGAGTAAAGGAGAGATATAGATAGAGAAAGAGAGAGATAAGGAAATAAAGAAAAAAAAAAGAGACGAAGGGAGAGGGGAGAAAACAAGGAAAAATAAAGAAATGGAGAGAAAAAGGGGAGAGAAAAAAAGAGGGGAATAAAGTGAGGGAGAGAGAATGGAAGATAAATATATGGAAAGAAAGGGGGAGAGGGAGAGATACGTAAATAGAAAGATAAGGAGAGAGAACGAATGTTAGAGAAAGAAATAGAGAAATGTTGAGAGGGAGAGAGATAGAAAGAGAGGAGGAAAGAAGGAGAGAGAAAAGGATAGAAAGAGAGAGTGAGAGAGCGGGGAAGAGGGAGAGAGAGGTGAGGAAATAGAGAAAAATGAGTGAGGGAGAGAGAGCAAGGGTGAGAGAAAGAAATAAAAAGTGAATGGAATAGAGAGATAGAGGAAGGAGAGAAAAATTATATGTTTCGTATTTGGGCTCATTGGTAAGAACTTCAAGTGTAAGGTTAAATTGTGGACTCAATGCAGTTAAATTTGATTATACTTACTTAATTGATAAATTATTTCTTATAAATAGAGAGAGAATGAGAGAACGAGGATGAGAGAAAGAAATGGAGGAAGAAAAAGAGAGGGTAGGAAAAGAAAGTGGGAGAAAAAGACAGGGATAAAGGGAGAGAGAAAGTCGAAGAGGAAGAGATAATGAGCGATTGTGGGAGAGAGGGAGAGATAGATAAGAAAATAGAGAGAGAAATGATAGAAGGAGAGAAGGAAAAAAAGAGCGAAGGTGAAAGAAAAAACGAAGAGAGAATGAAAGAGAGAGGAAGGAGAGGGAAATAGAAATTATATATTTCGTATTTTAACTTATTGTTGAGAACTGATAACTTCAAATGTAGGAATAACATTATGGTAAAAATTGTATCAACATAAAATATTTCACAATAGTCATATAACTCAATATATTTAGATTTAATTATATTTACTTGATTGATAAATTATTTCTTACAAATATTTTATCTAATATATATTATATTAAATTAGAATATAAATTTCGTCCAATACCATTGATAATACACTACATAATTACATGAACGGGCATCGATTCATTACGAAATCTGGAAGCCGTTGGATCTTGAATGAATGGCGGGGATTGATCTTCATGACGTGTCCATTTAAAAATAAATTGGTTCGGTCTATGGAAACTGGAAAGTGTAGTTCTTCACTCCTGCTTATTATTAATAAGAAGCACAAGATAGAAGGAGGGGGCTGGGGATAAAAGCATAAAATCCAAGTTCCTTGTTAGTTGTTTCTGCACGTTTTCCGAATGGACCGAGCATCATGCCTCACTCTCCTCCTCTTAGCGGCGGCCGCGATGTCCCTCGCAGATAGCAACCACAGCTCCGGCGGCCTGTTATTGTCCACTGATGCAGCGGATTCTGTTTTAGACAACTCAGACTCCGACGGCGGCTTTTCTTCCATGGACAGCATGTTACACTGGGCTATAAGTATGTAACTTATTTATTCATTTATTTTTCTTTTCGTATCTTGGTAAAATCATCAGAGTCTCACTTTTGAGTAACTCTTTTGGTCAATTTGAACGTCTCTTTTTTTGATTGTTTATTGCCATGAACAAATTTTTTCTTAGGTCATTCGGATCCCGAAAAATTGAAGGAATCTGCACAAGCTCAGCAACGGCTCTCGCCGAGTGAGCTCCAGAAACGCCAAATGGAAATCAAGGTTGGGGATATATCTGATGTCTGATGTCTAAATCCATCTATTCGAACTCTGATACAATTTGAAACAGGAAATTATGGAGAAAACAAGGATGCCTTCGGATGCAGACCTAATGAAGATTGCAATAAGTGACTTGAATAACATTTCAGCATCTTTGGAAGATAGGTACCGTGCTTTGCAGGAGCTCTTAGAACTCGTGGAGCCACTTGATAATGCAAATGGTAGGTATTGAAGTACACTAGTCTCTTTATATTATTATATAATAAAAAACTTAAAAATCCATTTGCTGCTTCATGTGTTTAATTCCTAAACAGTATTCATATATATGAGTTAGGACTTAGGATTAATTGATACCAATGTCAATTTAAGTAAACGTTACACCGTTTAATAACTTTCTGTTGGTGTAATTTTTTGCAAAAAACCAACCATTGGATTAGAAACTCCAAAATCATTTGCTATACTTTTTATGCACTTGAGAATCAACTTAATATATTTGTTCAAAATATAGATAAACAAAGAGTTCTTCAATTATATGCCTGTTGATGTCTGATTTCGGTGAAATTTGGTATAGATCATCTTCATTATATGTTATTCTGACTCAATGGTTGGATTGATAAAATTTATATTTATATTCGGAACAGCTGGATTGTTATGGTCTGTATGATAGTTGATTTGTGTGATCTGGAGTCTCTTCTAGGTGAATCCGTTAGGGGTAAGGATCTAAGCTGTCATATTCACCTCTTATAGAACTAAAGAAGAAACCTAGACATAACTTCAAAGATTGCGTCATTGCGGCAATAGAAAATTATTTCTTTTTTGTTTAATAATATTTCTTTTGTTATAGAAATCTTATAGAGATTCTTGCATCTCTCAGATTTGCACAAACTTGGGGGACTTGTTGTGATTACACAGGAACTTAATCACTCCGATCCAGGCATAAGGACAGTTGCGGCATGGATCCTTGGCAAAGCTAGTCAAAATAACCCAATTGTGCAGCAGCAGGTATATTTTTCCTTTGATGGTGCATTAAATATTTGGAAGGGCACTGGTTTATAGAGAATGATTGAAGCTAAACAATATAAATTAACATTCCAAAATGCCAATTATCTTAGGTCTTGGAACTTCGAGTGCTCTCTAAGCTGATGAATATGGTAAAATCTAAGTCTTTAGAAGAAGCCAATAAGGCACTATACGCAGTTTCAGCGTTAATTCGGAATAATGCAGCAAGTCAGCAGATGTTCTATGCTGAAGCTGGAGGTTGGATGCTTCAGGTAAGCTAAAATTTTATATTATAATTTGATGTTGATGTTTACAGTTTCGATAACTGAGACTGGTTTTTTCTATAGGATATTTTGAGGAATGCTAATCTTGACGTCAGACTACGGAAGAAGGCATTGCTCCTATTGGCTGATCTAGCAGCGTATCAACTCGAAAATGTAGACAGCGATGGATCGCCTTTTTTCAATGACCGGGATCTGTTGAAGTCAATAGTTGATTTAACTGCGTCACCCGATCTTGATCTTCAGGAGAAGGTGATTGTTGACATGGCATCTCATATTATCTTCTTTTAAGAGTTGTTGAAAATTCGTTTTTGTGTTGTGAGTATGATGAGGCTCATCCTTTAATGCTCCTTACTAGATAAGGAGTGCTGCATTCTTGTCAATTAACAGATTTTAGCTCTCCATTTATTATATTTTAGGGTTTAAGGGTTTAGATTTTTAGACTTTAAAGTTCAAAGTGTGCTGCACTCTTTCTCTGGAGCACATTAAGATGCATTTGGTTTGTATTTTCATTTTCTATTTTAAGGATTTTGTGAAGGGAAAAGATAAAACAATGAAAACAATAAAATCATGTTTTCTGTTTTAACTTAATTTACACTTTTCCCTTTAGAAAATCCTAAAATCAGAAAAAACTGGAAATGAAAATGCAAACCAAGTGCACTCCATTCGCCCTATGATGATGCTAATTGGAAAATGCAAACCCTCATTGCACATTTTAGAGCTGTGTGCATGTCTAGTCGCATGTTTATTCCTTTAGGTTTGCATGTTTATAAATCTTGTCTGCAAAAAGGGGCCCCTTTTTGGGGTTCAGATTGAGCTTTCTTGATTTGACTTTGTGGAGTTGCTTCTGCGATGTTTGTTAAACAGGCTCTTATAGCGATTAAAAGTCTTCTGCAACTAAGGATCACCGAAGCTGTCGTTTTCAGGGATTTCTGTGCTTTGGACAATGCATTGAATAGAATGAAGCAATCGCTGCATGCTTCGATGGCTGACGAGTATCAGAGAGACTATGTGATGGATTTGGAAAGCCTTCGTGATGAAGTGGAACAAATTTTCCATAAAAAACTCGTAAAACAGTGATGAGTTTCACGTTCCTGAGATTATAGTGACATTTAATTATTCAGTTTCTAGGCTTGTATCATTTTTAGGGTGTTTTTTTTTTTTAAAAAAAAAATTATTAATAGTTTACTTTCTCACAATTTTGACGATTTCATATTACAAGGATTATAAATCCTATAGTTGTGTATACCGAAATGGAAAAAGAATCTACGAACGAGACAATTCAGAGTTGTTCTTGACAATTGTTCATTTCACTAGTCTTGTTCTATATTGGCTTCTTAGTTGTTCATTTTCTTTTTCTTTACATTTTTCTTCTATTTGAGGTAACATTAATCGATTCTTAATTTTAGAAAATTTTATAAATGCAACGAAAATTTAATGATGCAATTGGATTTTCTTCAATTTTAAAATATTGTGTTTGAACTTTGAATAAGATAATATATGTAACTGTCCCCCTAGATGACAAGGGGTTCGTTTGGTTTGTACTATTATTTTTCATAATTTTTAATTTTAAGATTTTGTAAAAAAAAATTGAAAATACTAGTAAAAGAAAAAAAAAGATGATTTTAGTTTATTTTTATTTATAAAATTATTAAATAGAAAATATTGAAAATTGAAAAATAAAAATACAACAATCAGATCTTAAAATCTTTTTATAAATGAAAATTAGAACGTCTTATTTTGAATAATTATAATTTCGAGCTGAAATTTTTGAAAGTTTTAAAAAATTTTCTATTGTTTATTTAACTGCATTACGTAACTCTAAAGTAATTTTAACTGATATATCCTCATTCTCCATTCTATGATGAGGAATACAATGACATTACCACTCATCATGACCACACACAAGCTGTATAATTAAGCATGTTTACTTTTGTTTTTGATAATCTTATTCTCATTTGCCACTTAATAATGATTTTATTTGCTTGTTTAGTGTGTGAAAAAATCTCTATATATAGAGAGGTTTTCTATGTTTGTAAGACATATTAAGTTCATCAATAAAAATCAACTGAGATATATTCCACTATGAACACTCTAAATTCCTCTCTCTCTCTAAAAAGTTAGATTCTTTAGCATGCCTATATTTGTTATTCTGTTTCACGTATGTTCTTGGCTTGCTTCTTGACTGAAGACCCTGTCAAACAGAAATGAAACTGATCAGATTCATGGGATTTTCTTTTATGGAAACAAAGGCCTTCCGGTCTAAATGTAAAAAAGACATGGTTCCCTTGATTGCCATGCTTTCTAACAATATTGTTAGCTCAATCCAGATAAGTCTAAATATTCATGCATTCTTTAAAGTAATTATAATAAATGAACTAAATTTTGACCCAAAACTTTAGGCAATAGAGATCTGTGTGTTTTTTTCCCATATTATATCCATCTCATTTACCACATTCCCGTAAGGTCTGATTTTCTATATATATATAGTGAGTTGTCTGGTGGCTTGAATAAAGTGGTATTATGAAAGTACTATCTAGAAAAAAAATTCCTGCTAAAGAAAAATATGATTATTAAATGATCTATTGTGATTTATAACTCCTTTTTAAGAACCTACTGGTACACGCTATTATTCTAGTGTGCAATTGCAAAGTCTAGTAGAAGCGGTTACGTGTAACAAAGAAATTTGTTGAAAGCATTAAGTCATGGAAGTTTTGATAGAATGAGACCTTACGTTATCAGATTTTGGTTTAACAAAACATTCCTTTGAAGTTCGACATAGCAGGTGGTTATTGATCTACTCATTACTAAGATTGTGATTAATTAAAGAGGCAACAGTATCTTGAGATCAAATTGGATTTATTACAGAACTTAAAAAAGGGATAAATGTACCTTGGCAGAAACATACATAACTCAATGGCTTTTGTACTATGTACATTGCTTGAAACTAATTAATGATAAAAATGTTAACCTCACTCACCACCCTTTCTACTTTGTTCAGACTAATAAAAATGTAACATGTACAAATTCCTCCTAGTTTTTACAGACATGATTTGTTTCAAGAATTGCCGTGTATCCTGAACTTAACTGAAATTCTTTACATGTAAAAACTCAAGTACTTGCAGTCATAACGTCCTATCTTCCTGACATAAGATTCACAAGATTTTGGTTTTCATAGAAGGAGCCAACATCCCAATCGTCGGTAGTTGAAGAAAGTGTCATTAAGGCGACGACAATGGATCTCATACTCGGTCGCAGTTGGGGATTGTCCTGTGTACAAGCTTTCGCTAGCTGCGCCATCTGGAAGCCAAATAAGTGACAGTAGATTAAGGACATGAAATCATTACCAAAAAAATAAAAAATAAAACAGCTCGGACAGTCGAATAAAAAAATATTCTCACTTTGCGAACGGAATCAATAGGGTAGTTTTCCCCAAGCCTTGGATCCACTAGTTTGCAAAGATCTTCTGTAGGATCCGGCTGACTAAGAACTTCTTCAAACTGCGTTATTAAAAGAATTACAACATAATGTTACTATGTTACTCATCTCTGAAATTATTAAAAATGATTAAATGTAAATCTTTTGAGTGAAGAAATCATGATCACCAAAGCCACAAGGCCCTTTGAGTCGGCAACAGATTCGCTTGTCTTGACGATAGCATCCTTAGCTGAAATAAGTTCATAAAGAACTACTCCAAAAGCATACACATCTACTTTAGGTGATACATCCCCATATTGAGCATACCTTCAAACAAAATTGTGGTAATTACTTAACTGAATTTCAATGAAACTAATGATTTCAACCACAAATAAATGAACTTGGCAAACAGATTTGATTAAATGATTTAGCATAATAACACTTGTATTGAAAGGGCGTAAGTTATCTTACTCTGGAGGCATGTATCCAAAAGTTCCAACAAGACGACCGGTAGGAAGAGATGAGCTTCCAACTTCTGTCAGTTTAGTCAATCCAAAATCGGCAACCTACAAATATGAACATTTCATTAGTATCTATAATGATTCAGGTAAAAGAAATTAAGATAAGATA
>JASCZI010000488.1:9741-23137 GCA_036250425.1 Stylosanthes scabra | reverse complement strand
TTGCTGACTTTATATCGCGATGAATATATACAGGCACTGTATGCTCATGAATATATTCAAGACCTCTGGCAGAATCCAACGCAATTTGAACACGGGTAGCCCATGGCAGCGGGTCTCTTGCTGCAAATATTATCGCTTCAGCATTAACTCAACAATTAGACATACAACATTTTTAAATGAAAAATCACATGAGTTGATCTAACCAGAACCACGGAGATGCTGGCTCAAGTTTCCATTCTCAATGTATTCATACACAAGGAAAAGCGAACCCTCGATACTATATCCAATCAACCGCACCTAGATGGTAATTAAAAGTGGCATTTGGTGACAAGTTTCGGAAAAATTAGCACATTGGTAAAAAAGGCCAACTTTTGAAACATTTAATACCAGGTTAAGATGATGAACACGTGTCAGGACTTTCAATTCTGCAAGAAATTCTTTTGATGCTTGCATATCCATCTTCTTGATTGCAGCTTTCTGCATGCCCAGAATATTGGCTGTTATAATGAGAATAAGGATTCTATAAAGAACACTAGGAAATGGCCCTTAAAAACCGCAAATACATTGATCGCTAACATTACCAAGCATGTAAGGCATTGATACAGAATTTGTAGTCATGATGCATGATTATGAGAATGTCTAGATTCATGATGCCTTCTTTAATTTCATTAATTTAATAACTATCTCTAAGAAATAAGGTCCTGCACTAATTAAGAATCACTTCCTTTCAAAAAAGGTACAAAGAACGAATGGTTAATTAAGTTACAACTCTAGATTTATCCAAAGGTTACTGTTGTGTAAGTTGCAATAAGACCAGAAAATCTTTTCATCCACTTTCTTCCATGATAAGAGGATATCTATCTTTTGCATGAACCAATATTTCTATCAGTTAATAGTAAATTTTATCATCCATATTTATTCAACCAGCAAGGAGCAATCACTCTGAAAGAAAGATCTAGATTTATCAAATATGACAAACTTCTTTTTTTAAAAAAAAAAAAGATAAGTAAATAACGGGTTGAAACTTTTTGTAAATATTGCTTCTAGTAAGATGAATGTAATTACTAACCTCTCCCCTCAGCTCTGCATAGTAGACCGCACCAAAACCACCTTGACCAATTTTATTAGCCAAACTGAAGTTATTCGTGGCAGTTGCTAATTCTTCATATGAAAACTCCACCGATTTGTCCACTGTTATGCCCGTGATGGCAGCAGGCCCACCAGGCCCTGAAGCTTCATGTACAGCACTACGAGAGGTTTCATCTATGAAAAACAAGCACCACATCACAAACTTAAGTTATGAGGGAAAGGAAGTGAATGTTTTGGAAGGTTCATAGAGACTTCCCAAATGTGCTTTCATCATGGCAAAATAGCAAATGGAAGGTAGATTGCTAAATATGGTAGAGTGAGATCAAAAAAATATAAACTGTAGGAGGGCCATTTAAACAAGGCGTCTATACATATTCAAAAGGAAACTAATTCAAACAAGAATAGCACACAACTCATTGAAATATGTGCAAAAAATATCATCATATGGCTTCAGAAACTAGATTCTTTGCCTAAGATTTTCTGTTAGTGTCGCAACCGATTTTTTTACAAACAAAGTTAACAATAAGCTAGAACCTTTCTATGTAAAGGACAACGATAACAGCTTTAGTAGTTTACACTATCAACTCTCAAGATTTCATTTAGAGCAGGGACATCTGACCTATAATTGAAAGGATGAATGAGGCTATTTTGGTTAGATTTTATATAAGTTTCAGAACTGTATCATTCATCAATATCTTAGGGTAGTGAAAGGAAGGTTTTGGAAAGAATAAAAGTAGAGATAAACATACCTTTACCATCTTGTCCAAAGGTTGCTTTGGACTCTTGTGAGAGAAATTCCTCCCTCTGCATCTTCTTTTTCCTGAAATATCCAAAATATATACCAACGGCCAGTAATAGAAGACCAGCTACTATACCGACAGCTATGCCGGCAATAGCCCCACCAGCAAGACCTGCTTGTATAGAAGCAAATTATGGCTCAAAGTAGCATTACCAGCAGCTTATATTAATATTAATCGGAAGTGATAATCATCCTCACAAAAAACAACTTTCCAAGAAGAAAGAAAGCCAAACCTCCAGAACTGCAAAGAAAATGAAATGATATTCAGTCATTTTTGTCAAATGAAAGTAAAACAACTAAATACAGATTGCATAACCGGTAGTGTAATGGTTTACCTGGATGGCAAAAACTCAAAGCTACCATTTTGATCTGCAAAATGACAGAAAGAATTAAGAATGAAACAGCACTAGGAAAATGTTTGGTAACAGCCAGATTCAGATAAACAAAAATGATGTTTGCTAACATCGAATGTGCTTGTGCTTCAAGAACGTAACTATGAAAACAATAAAATGTGTTCTTGTGCTTGTGCTTGCTAACAAATGTGTTTGATTCTGATCTTATGTGTGCTTGAAAGGATCAAGAAAAAGAAAGAGTAGCAATTCCAAAACAATTGTTGAATTAATATCAGGGCATCCAATCAAGTTCCACTTAATAATTATTACAAAACAAAGCTGAAAAATAAAGCAAGTTGCAGAATCCCCTAACCCACATGAAAAATTAACACTAAAGTTACAAAATAAAGGCCGCTTTTACAAGAGACCGGAATAGAGACATAGAAGACATAAAAAAACACTAGTGTCCTTTCTTATGAAATGCAGGCTTAAACAATGTATTGCAGTCCCACTATGTCCATAGTTACAATGCAATTTGCAATATACGTTCTAGTATAATAATTGGTAGCTTCTTAAAAAAATAAATAAATATATAACTGATCCGTTACTCGGGATGATAATAACTTAGTCTTTGTTGTATACATACTGTGTAATAACTCGGCTTTATTTGCCTTAATTTTGAGCTTGTAATCTAAATTATTTTCCTGCTCTAATATACTTCTCATACTTAGTCGACATATACATCGAACAAGTTACCAAGCAAGAACACTAACTTATTTTGTCACTTCTCTTCTTAGTGTCGTCTACCCTTTTAACTTTTCCGCTCTTCACTTCTTTCTTTAATCTCTAACGGACTTGCTTGTTTGCTCTACCACTTCCAAAATACAAACATCCCCATAGCTGCGGTTTTACCTTTTCTGTACTAATTGTCCGAGTCTTCATTGGTAATCCCATAGGCAATTCAGTTGCCGATTCATGGGTTTCGGCATTTGAAAGAGCCACGGTAAATTCAAGAATCTATAACCGTGTCTCTCCTATCTTTGACTCAGAGCAACCAAAAATATAAAAACATCTTTTTTTCAGAAAATGTTTTCTAAATTTTTTTAAAAGATCTTTTTTTTCGAGAAAAAAAATTTTTTAACACAATAAATAAATAAAAAAATCTTTTATATTATTATACCAAATATAATTGATAAATGAAAACATATTATTACATGAAATACCCAAGTATAAAATTACAAAAAATCTTTAAAAATAATATCACTTCAAAAAAGTTCAAGAAGCTCGCCAAACAAGGCCTAAAAAGAACAGAAACGGTACTTAAAAAAGTTAAACAATACATGTGCATATAGATACATAGCAGGTAGCACTTTTGTTGAGCAAATCAGACAAACAAGAACAAGACATAGAGAAAAGATTATTTACCTTTGCCTGGAATAAAAACAAGGCCACTCCCTTGGTTGAAATTGACAGAGGGATTGTACCTCTGAATCAAGTAAGGGTCAACACTCTGATTCTTTGCCACAGCCCCTAAGGTATCCCCAGGCCTAAGCGGATACGTGATAAACAAACCATAATTCGCCACTTGTCTGTTCCCACAAGAGCAATTAACGGTAACATTTAGGGTTCCAGTGTCAGGAATATTATTTGGTGGATAACTGTTGAACTTCCTCAGCCAATTCACGTTGGTTAGGTTGGCGAAATTGTTCCCGGCCACACGCTCGTACGTGTCACCGCTCTGAATGTCATACTGGAAAGTGTGACCAAGAAACTCGCCGTTGATGCAGTCGCAGGGGAACGGAACGTTGACTCTTATGAAGGCTTGGACACTGTCTTTGTTGGGAACCGTTGCTTTGTTGTAGTCGACTATGTCGTTTGGGTCGGTGAGCACGTTGGATTTCATGATCTGTGAAACGTAGGTGAAGTTGGAGCCTTGCCACATGTAGTAGGAAGCTAGAGCTAGTGGACAACCCTTGCTGCACTGCGATTCCACCGTGAAAAGGACGGAATTCAGCAGCAAGAAGAGAAACCCACCATAGCTGGGTTCCATCGGAGAGGGGAAGACAAGTTTGGTTCTGGAGAGTTGACCAGGTGAATGACGTTTTGATGAGGAGAGAGAAGATTGAGAGCTCGCTTTTAGTTTTTTATGCCATTTTGGTTTTTTCTACTTCGAAGACACGGCTGCTTGTTTTTTTTGAACGAGTCTCAACGACCACGAGCACAACCTGTTTCTCAATCATGTTTTGGGAATTATTGCAAAGGATTCGGTGGCCGGTGCTCATGTTAAAATAATTATAATAAGTACCCCATGCTTTATTTGTGAAAATTATAAAAAGAACCCAAATATTTGTCAATTTCTAATAATATTTCATTTTTCTTCTTCGCCCATGTGTTGGTTACGAGAGAAGCAAATGAAGTAGCTAACCTAGCAAAGTACTATACTGTTTATCTTTATACTGAACGATTGGAACCTTCCAAGGATCTTCGAAGCTTCCCTTTTTCTTTAGTTTTCAGCAAATCACATATTGAATATTTCTTAACTAGGATGCTTAAAGAATTATACAATATTCAGAAATCTAGATGTATATTTTCAAAAACTTTTAAGAGAGAATATAACTTCAAAACTTGATCTAGTATTTATGCGGATGACTGAAATACGATGAAAGTCTATTGCAGATTTCTTTTGGCATTTTAATTTTCAGTTACCAAATTTTAGAAACTGTTCGAGATTTGTTTTTGCTTAAAGTGCTTTGTTTATGATCTGTTGCTTGTATTCTTTGCGTTGCTGATTTTGAAGTTCCCACTTTATGTTTATGGGTCTTGGTGGAAGGATATTAAAAATAAAAAATAAAAGAAAAAGGAGAAGAAAAGAACATCTATTGAAGAGATGGTATTAGAACAATGAAACTCCCTTTTGGATAGTTGAATATGAGCACCACAAAGAAAGGAATGAAAGAAAAAACTGGAATGTTCAGGCTAGATTGAAGGAAGGCCAAAATGTCAAAAATTAAAAACATGTGAGACTATTTTATAATTTTAAACAAATAAAGTATGGGGTATTCTATATAATTATTTTAGAGAGGGTACCAATAGCCCTCTCATTCACAAGGTTACCGAATCCTTAGCATAGCCTATTATGTTAGCATCTATTTATTATTTGTCTATCAATTATTAATCTCCCCTGTATTGTATACTACGAGAATAGTAGACAGTTGATTGTTTGATACCGTAATACTACATGTAGATGTACATCTCAATAAAAATAACAAGTTAAAATCAAAATTAGCCCCCTTAAATTTGAGCTCAAATTTAAATTGACTCCTAAAATTTATAGTTACTCAAAATAAATAGCGAATTTTTTCTAGCGAAAAAAAAAAAAAAAACTGAAGAGTGTGCAATGTTAAATCTTGACCTTAAAATTTATTAAAGAAAATTAATGGTGGAGGATCTAATATCATTTAATTCTCTCATTTTCCTTTTAGACTTTTGTTACTTCTCTCTCCTCCTTCAACTCTTCCTCTCCTTTCCTCGCCTCTTTCCTGTATAATAATTTAAATATTATACCATTGGGTATGTTTATCTTCATAATTACAAGTTTGTGTTATCTTGCTCAAGGTCAACTCTTGCAATAAACCTATCAAAAGCAAAAATAAGGAAAGAAGGACTCTTATGTTATTATGAATCACAGTGGCCATAGCGAGAAAATAGCAACTCGTGCACAAATTACACTATCTATTAAAATGATTCTCCTGTACCTTCTATTTACTTCTAGTACATATGAAAAAGAAAAAAATGTAGCTAGAAAAAGTGTTAAGAACCGAACGAAATGGTAGATGAAGTTTACATTCACATATTGTACATTCTCAATATATGAATATTTGATTACATAATTACTGTAAAGCAAAATTCACATTGTGCTCAGGACATAATAGAGTTCAAATAAAAGCATATCTTATTCTGTCACCAAAAAAAAAAGCATATCTTATTCCCTAATTTTATCTTGCTTCCTGATTTTATGCTTTTTCTATTCTTATATAAACGGATTTGGGAACAAATAGAAACCATTGTCTTTCGATTATTAAAAGTATAAAACAGTTCAAAGTGTAATTTGATGCTCTGCTTATATAATACACAAATACACACATAGTGCAAAACATGTTAATAACAAATTGGAAGATAACGAAAGAGATGAGAGAGAGTGAGTAAGAGGGCATGAGGGGTGACAGACAATTCGCAGGTTTTTTTTACAGATTGTGAAGATGGAAATAGTGTTCATTACTCATCATCAGTAATAAATAAAAAATAAAAAAGAAGTGAGGAAGGGGAGAAAGAGTTGAAGGAGGAGAGAGAAGTAACAAAAGTCTAAAAAGAAAGAGAGAGAATTAAATGATACAATACCACTATACGTCCAAGCAATTACCCCTACCAAGTCAAACCAAGTAAATTTACTCCACTCTCACTACTAAGGCGCGTACACCACATGCACATCACTAATCTTGGCAAAAATAAATTGAAAAGCTGAGAGGCGGTTGCGAAAAAATGGAGGGAGACATTCCATTTCTTACTCACCCACTCACGCATCACTCACTCACACACAAAAAACCTCCACATTCATCACAGAAAAATCGCAGAAAAATTTTTGAGCCAGATAACGAAGAACATTGAAGCGAATTTCAAAGCAAGAACCGAAGAAAATTGAAGCCGAACTCGCCTACTCGAAGAAACCTCGAAGAAAAAGCAAAGACTACTACTCGTTAGGGTTGACCTAAATTAATTTGTTTTGATTTTTCCTAGGGTTAAGGTTCCTTTCAATTAATGTGTAGTGAGATCCGTTTCTGTTTGATATTACTGAGATTATTGGTGAGATCCATGTGCGAATCCGTTTATACAAATCCGTTTCTGTTTCTAATGAAATCCGTTTCTCTTTTGTTATGGGTCACAGCTTTAATCCGTTTCTATATTTGATTGTTGACCTTCGATGAAATTAGGGAGATTCATGTGCAAAATATGTTTCTCTTTTACCTTCTGAATTCGTCTCTGTTTTGCCACCAAATTCGTTTCTCTTTTGTTGCTCATTGCTCTGTTTAGGTAGATGTATGCAACAAATTCGTTTCTGGTTGCATTTGATATCCGTTTCTATATGTTGTTGCTTGATTAAAATAAGAAATTCGTGTTTTTGCCTTCAATATCCGTTTCTACTTAACTTTGCTTGTTGATTCACACTTTGCTTGATTCCTTTTTTGATACTCGCAGCAAAAGTGGAAAAGAAAAGTGTAGCAAAGAAAGTCATGGTTGTTGCTAAACCCACAAAGAAGAAAAGCAGCGGCAAGAATGTGAGGATCTCTATAACTTATTTATACTCTATAATCTATTTCTGATTTTTTCTAAATCCGTTTATGTTTTTGTTTACTGCAAGGGCATAAATTTAGGTGCCTCCCTAAAACTGTTGTCCAAATGTTCATCTACTTAAAAGATCATCCAGATAAGAGAGCCCTTGTTGATGAGATGGGCTTTGGTGTACTCTCTTATCTCCCAGATAAATACCTAAACCAAAAGTTGCTGAAGCAGATATACGACCACTACGACATCTATGACAACACGATATACTCTGATGCAGCAGCGGTGAATATCACCACAGAAAAAATAAGGCATGCCCTAGGATTGAGTTCAAAGGGTATAACAAAATCCGTTTCTCTTTCTTGTATCATTTCTGGTTCTGTTTTTCTCTTTAAGTTAATATCACTAACTAATGTTGTTTTCTCCTTTATATAGGAACTCCTTATGACATAAAAGTTGACAAGAAAAAACTGAGTCAGGAGGACAGTGATGTACACAAGTTTTTTCAAGGGATAACAACCGTAGCTCTCCAGAATCTGATAAAAACAACACCAATAGACACTGATGAGAACAGGAAGTTGTGGATGCAGTTGTTTATTTTGTTTGTACAATAGGTCTTCCTCCTCCCGAATTCAACAGCAAAAATCACTCCAGTAGCTCTCCCGACAATTTTTGACTTGGAGAACACAAGGAATAGGAATTGGGCACATCATGTGCATAACTTCCTACTCCAGGAATTAAAAAAGGCCAAGCAAAAGAAATCTGTGGTGATACATGGATGCTGCTATGCTCTCATGATCATATACTTTCATGAGACGCAATTTGGAGAGAAGTCAAGAGACCCTGCAGCACAGCCACCATGGTTAGCATATTGGACTGGTGAGACGCTGAAAAAAGGATTGAAGCAGGAAAAAAACTTGACGCAGTAAGTTAAATCCGTTTCTGTTATGTTATATTTCCTCTTCACATTATATAACAAATCCGTTTCTATTTCAGGGACTACTGAAAACAGGTAAGATGAGAGCTGAAAAGGAACAACTGAAGAAGAAGAGCACCAAGAGGGTTCTCTCATCAGATTCAGAATCACAAATAGATTCGGAATCTCAAAATTCTAGTTCAATAGATGGAGAAGGAGATTCAGAGTCAAAATCTCAACAACAAGAAAGACGGTCAAAGAAAAAAGAGGACAGAAGGATGGCATCTTCAAGTTCTTCAGACTCTGAAGAAACCATTTCTGAGGAACCACCACAACAAGAAATAAGAATCAAACAAAGTAACGATCGGGTTGTGATAGGATCAAATTCCCCCTTTAACCCAACACAACAAACTGCAGCTGTTGCTGGGTAATTAACAAATCTGTTTCTCTTTTGGCATATAAATCCGTTTCTCTTTTTAGAATTATATTCATTTCTTATTTTTCCAAACTTGTTTTGACCATAGATTGTCACAATCAGACGATGCTACACTTGCTGATTCATTAAAAAACATAAGGAAGAGAAAGAAGCAACAAATAGAAGACAGGAACACTAAAAAAAGAATTATCCAAGGAAATGAGGGTGGTGAAAAGATACAAGATGTGAGAAGGTCTGCTTCCGAAGCTGCCAATGGGTCTTCGAATAGAACAAGGATGTTTGACTCGTTTGAGACTGTTAGTCTTGGAAAGGATGACAGTGATAATGTAGTTGTTGAAGGCTCATCCATTATGCCATCTCAACCATCTCAAACCGAAAAAGAGTTAGTACTTACTTCTTAATTATTCTACCAAATCTGTTTCTCTTTTCTTGTATTTGATTATCTTTCTCTTGATGCAGTGTTTTGCAAGTTGGGCCTGAAGGAGAGGTCCCTCCTGTAGCAGATGTCCCTCCTGAAGCAGAGGTCCAGCCTGAAGTAGAAAATGTGGTTGAAAAAGAGCAACAACCTGAACCCATAGTTGTTGAAATGTAAAATCCGTGTCTCTCTTGCTCTAAAATCTGTTTCTTTCTTGATCTAAAATCCGTTTCTCTTTTAGACATAAACTCTATTTCTCTTTTTGATGTAGGCCTTTGCAGCCTGATCAACCATCTAAAACACAATATGCTGAAGTAGAGGACCCTGTGCCTATAAACATAGAAATGTGAGTCAAGAATCCATTTCTGTTGTTTAGTTTTTTTTTCTTCTTGGTATTGATAAAATTTGTTTCTCTATTGATGTAAAATCTGTGTCTCTCTTGCTCTAAAATCCATTTCTTTCTTGATATAAAATTTGTTTCTCTTTTAGACATAAACTCTGTTTCTCTTTTTGATGCAAGCCTTTGCAGCCTGATCAATCATCTAAACCACAATATACTGAAGTAAGGACCTTGTGCCCATAAACATAGAAATGTGAGTCAAAAATCCATTTCTGTTGTTTAGTTTTTTTCTCTTGGTATTGATAAAATCCATTTCTCTATTGATGTAAAATCTATTTCTCTTTTTGACTCCTTGTTGCAGCCCGTTGAAAACTCAAGAACACTGCTCGTTGGCCCTACGGCCCTGGTTGCAACCAGAAGCTGAGACCAGCACTGCTGTGGAGTCCCCTGAAGTGGTGATAACAAATGTGCTATTGAGCATGAACCGAAAAGAATCTTACTTGGGGGGAGATCGAACCCAACCAGCACACGATGACAACCAGGAGCAGCAACTCGGAGCCCAATGCAAAACCCCTGACTCGTTGCAACAACAATATCAGAATGCCCCTACCAAACAAGATTTGGAAGAAAGGTGCGCAACTTGGGCAACAGTGGAAAATGATAATAAATATGAAACAATTTTCCAACTCATGGGGCCAAAAACCATAGAGGCAATGAGATACAATTTCCTGACCATGACACCAGAAACATGTATTGACATCCAAATGGTCAGTCTCATGTGGCATATTCTAAACAGAGAGGAGCTCCCAAGGTTTGAACGGTACGCATACTGTGTTCCACCAGAGATCCTGGTATCATATTTACTCACTTGTCTTTTTCTTTCTATTTTAAAATCTTCTTCATATATTCATCTAAAATCCATTTCTTTTTTGCATTTAAATCCATTTCTATTTTTGCTTTTTTCATACTAGGATGTTCGATACATATGGCACAAACTATCTTAAAAAAAAACAAAAATGCCGTATCGTGTGGACCTATTGAAGGATCATCAAGAGTACATGGAATTGCTTGATAGAGATAAACTGAAATCACATAGTGCCGTAAGTTCTGATTTTAACTACATTTGTTTGATTTTGTGTTTTATATTAATCCGTTTCTGATAGTTATAAAATTCGTTTCTCTTTTGGCATATAAATCCGTTTCTCTTTCTTGTTAAATGCAGTTGTTTGCCCCTGTTGTTTACTCCAATCATTGGTGGCTCTATGTCCTAGATGTGGATATTAAGGAGTTTTACATCGTAGACTCCGTGTAGGGAATCACTCCTAACCAACAGAGGAGCAAGCTGCACAGATTTGCTGTAAGTCTGCTCTTTAATCTATTTCACAAAATCCGTTTCTCTTTAGTATCTAATCCGGTTCTATATGTTATTTCAGTGTAATATATTGAATCAACTGAGAGTATGGGCAGGAGCCAAATCCATATTAAAGTAAGGAACAATCTCACTGCAGCTAAGGTGTGTTGAGGTTCCAAAGCAGCCAAATCCCACTGATTGTGGCGTATACGTCATGAAATAGATGGAGCTCCTTGATGCAGCAGAGTTGTCGGGTTTTTATACATTTAAATGCCGATACAGCCTTGGAGACTGGGGGCAAGTAAGTATCAAACAATGTAACTGATTATGTTTCAAACTTAATACATGTTAACTGATTTTCTTGTAAGATAGGACGCCAAACTAAGCCTTCTGCTGCCCTGAAAAGCCCTTATGTTCAAGTTTCAACAGCTGAAATAGAAAAACAACATTGATGGACATTTTGTAATAGATGTATAGTTGGTTGAACTTTTTTTGCTCTGGTATTATTTTGTTGTTGGATTATAAATACTTTTTTTGTTGTTAATATGACTAACTAATGCTGTTTTTCTCTTTTATAAATACGTTCTTTCTAAACTGTATGTATGATATTGTTTCTGGTATTCCTTTGATTAACCTAAAAAGAGAAACGAATTTTAGATGCTAAAGAGAAACTGATTTTACTAGTTCTTGTGTGGTTGCACAAAAAAGAAACAGATTCTAAACGATAAGAAAAACGGAATTAGTAAGATAACAGCATTACATTTTAAATCAAAACTCGAAAACTATTCAATTAACATAAAAAGAGAAACAGATTTTATTGAGAAAAATGGAAACAGATTTGCTAACTAAACGAAAGGAAATGATGATGATCCTTCAACCTCCGAAAGAACTTTTCTTTTCTTCCTATTTGTTGCACTTGCTATTTTTTTTTACCAGTATTTGAACCCAATCTTTTCTTTGGCCGTCCTCTTGATCTAACATGTGTTGGGCTTTGCAAATCATTCGTCTCACTCAACGATCCATCTTCGTATATTATGGAAGGGTTTTCTTTGAGTTTAGCCTTAAATTTTTTCATCTCAGCGTCCAATTTATTTAAACCACGGTGATACTTAGCAGTCAAAACTTCAAATTCTGATGCCTCTTCTACAGATATGTAGGATCGGGATATCATACCATTATATCTCTTTGTCCTTGGCTGCAATGCTGGTGCATCATAGCTACTCTTGATGCTCGTATGCCTCCTCTTTACTATACCATTTTTGCTCCATCGATCAAGGATATAGGATGGTGAAAACCTATCCACTCTCTCATATTCCAACACCATCAAAGAGTGACGACACACTATACCTCTTAATTCAAATAGTAAGCACTTGCAATTAACTTCAAGCGTTGTTGCATCGTACATAACTTCAAACAAGATGCTCTTGCTGCTTGAAACTTGTTCCGAAACATCATAAACAACGGTCCCTAAAACGCGCTCCCTTAATATTGTCACACAGTTAATCTTTCATCTAAATTGTGCTTGCACTTCCCTGAATTTCGCATGCGTATACATGTCTTGAAACTGGGCTTCGATTCCTGATTTGGTTGCACAAGGAATGGTGGTGTGAGAATCTCCAGCATCAACTTCCCTCTCTTTTTGTTCTTTATCTCCCAAGCAATTGCCGTATTGCTTGGCAAGTTGGATCAATGAACTCTTCCGGGTAATGAATTTGTTAAAGAAGGCGTGCATGCTCTCACTCCTCTGTGTACTCCTCATCCCAGCCCAAAAGTTTATGTCAAGATACACAGGAACCCATAGATGATGATCCTCATAAAGTTCTAATAAAATGTACAAAAATGATATAAAAAAGAAAAACGGATTTATAAGCACAAAAGAAACGGCTTGTATAAAACTGAATGATATCAAAGGTGCAATGCAAAAATGATTAAAGCTGTGACCTGTAAAAAAGAGAAACGGATTTAAATGCCAAATAGAAACGAATTTATAACACAAGTAGAAACGGATTTAAAAACATCAACAGCAACTAACAATAATTTCTTAGGAAAAAAAATGGATTTTATATGAATCCTTACCTAACAGGCACTTATTCCCGCCTAGACCATGCTTAGTAAGAAAAGTTTCCCAATCTCTTTCAAAAATATCTATTGAAAGAGGGGACCACACGATCCGACTCATCTCTTGTTTGATGTCAACGTGGCCCTTGAATCCATTCAATTTTTGGGGAATCTTCTTGATAATGTGCCAAATACACCACCTATGGATTGTTGTTGACATACAACCTTGAATGGCGATTGACATCGATGGACATTGATCAGTAATGATTCCCATTGGTTCCTTCTCTCCCATGCAACGAAGCAAGCATTTGAAAAGCCATTTA
>JASCZI010000487.1:24131-34625 GCA_036250425.1 Stylosanthes scabra | reverse complement strand
ATATATATATATATATATATATATATATATATATATATATATATATATATATATATATATATATATGAGTACTAGTTTTACATATATGTAAATATATTTCAATTTACACCAATTAATAGTCATTAAATCCATATTAAATTAAAAGATAGAGATTTTATTTTTCAATAACACTAATAATTTTTAGATTAATGATTAATGTGAATTTAATAGTTATTAATTAGCGTAAATAAAAAATACTTACACTAATTTAAACATATCCTCTCATATATATAGTCTTTCTAAATTAACAAAAAATATACTAGTATTTTAAAATGAGACTCAACTTTTTGCTTTCTAACTCAATTGAACATAACCTTAATAATAAAATAACTTTTTCATCTTTAAGAAGGTTATTTTAATCTTTATAAAATTCCCGTTTAAAATCATATTTCAAAATTCTATCTCTAAGAATTTTAGATGGCCGTTATGAAAGGTATTTTAATTAGTTCTTTTATAACTAATCTTGAAAAGGATATTTTGTCTTTCTAAAATCAACCAGCAGATTTGTATTTTAGAATTTTTAAAATAAATTCAAAATTTTAATGTCTAAGCATAATTAAACCATCCTAATTCTAAAAATGTGGCCAATAAGGCTTTTTCTATTCAGATAACAGAAATTAGTTAGCTGTTAATTAGTTACATTCACTTTAGCTAGTTAGTTAGTTACTTAACTATAGTTACAAGTCCATTTACCTTAGTTAGTCAGCAGTTAGCATTGACTGAAGCATGGTATATAAACTTTCTACTGTAGCACTTTACTCTTTGAGGTTCATCATAATAACATATCTCATTTTCTGATTCTTGCTTGCTCCTCTGTGTTTTTTCTCAAACTCTCTAACTCATTTTCATCAAACTCTGCATTCAGAGCATGAGTTTTCATATGGTGCGGTGAGCGTGGAGAGTGCAGAGATTGAGAACTTGTGAGCTTCTTGTCAGAGCAAGAATCGTGAGATTTGTCTTTTTTTGTGCAAAGGTACAACAATGGATACCACAGCATAGGGAGGAACGACGATGAATCCAGGTTCGAACCAGAATTTCTCAGCTAGCGATTTTCAAAATTTCGCACAAATGATGAAGCAGTTCTTGGCATTTCAAGCTCGGATGAGCAGATCGAGGATGAATCTGACTCAAGATCCTACAAGCTACTATTTCTTGCATGCGAGTGAAAATCCAGGTTTCGCTCTCTCACCTTCTCTTCTTACGACTACAAACTACCATTCTTGGGCTCGATCTATTTCAATTTCTCTCAAGTCGAAGAACAAATTCAAGTTTGTTGATGGTACGCTACTTAGACCGGATGAGGCAAATCCAACCTTCGATGCTTGGGAGAGGAATAACACATTTGTTCTTTCTTGGTTACACTCGTCTATTAGTGCTGAAATCTTGCACAGTGTGATGTGGTGTAATGATGCACATGAACTATGGAAAGATCTTAAGCATAGGTTTTATGAAGGAGATTTATTCAGAATTGGGGAATTGGAAGAGGAATTGTTTGCACTAAGACAGGGAGATATGACAATTACTGCCTATTTCACAAAGCTCAAGGTGATTTGGGAAGAATTGGATGAATATAGACCAATTCCGATCTGTTCTTGTGAGGATTCTTGTATTTGTGGTTTGGCTGTAATGAGGAGATATAGACTTGAATCATATGAAGTCAAATTTCTTAGGGGACTCAATGATCAATATGCCACAGTCCGTTCACAGATAATGTTGATGAAGCCCCTTCCTGATATTAATGCCATTTATTCAATGCTTCTTCAGCAAGAAAGGCAATTGAATCATGGAGATAGTGTTTCTCAGAATTCTGTGATTAATGCTATTACTAGTGACTACAACAAAAAAAGGGATGGGGCAGATTAGGGACAAACTCTAGAGGAAAAGGGCGCTCTGGACGGGGCAGAGGCAAAGGGAATTCCAAGTTGCTCTGTTCTCATTGTGGCAAGAATGGACACACTGTGGACACTTGTTATGCACTGCATGGATATCCTCCTCATTTTTAGCAAAGAAGACAGATTAATGTTGTTAGCCTAAATAGCACTGCTGAAGGAAATGTTGAACTCAGCACTTCTTCTGATCCTAAGGGTAAGAATGGACTCAGCATTGATGGTTTATTTTCAGACAAGCAGAAAGAGGCTTTAATTGCTTTGTTCCATCAACATGATCAACAACTTGCTCATAATGGTAACTTGGCATCACCTGTACTTGCACCTTCCGCAGGTATTTTCCAAATCCTATCTAAAACAAATTATAAAATAAAACCAAGTGATTGGATCTTAGACTCAGGTGCTACTGCATAAGTCCTGTTACTATTGAGATGCCAAATGGTTCCACAACTATTGCAACAATCTGTGGAACAGTTGTCTTTTCGGCTGATTTGTATTTGACAAATGTGCTATTTGTTCCTTCATTCAATTTCAATTTGATTTCTGTCTCTACTACTGCTAAATCACTACTTTGTGTCTTTGCATTTGATAAATATGCATGTAAGATCCAGGCACTCCTTACCTCGAAGATGATTGGAACTACTAAAGAAGCAGCTGGCTTATACATCATGCATCATAACAAAGACATCCCTGCATCACAGTCACTTCACAAATCCTACAACATCACACACACTACCACTGACAACAGTATATGGCATCAAAGATTAAGTCACTTAGCATTAGATAGGCTTACAAAAATGAAAAACCATTATCATTTCTTATCTTTTCTTGCTAAGAATATACCTTGTGATTCTTGTCATTTTGCAAAACAAAGAAAACTACCATTTTGTTATAGTGATACTGTAACTGAGGCTGTATTTGATTTGATCCATGTGCACATATGGGGACCTTTTGGAATCCCATCTATAGTTGGTCATAAGTATTTCTTGATAGTAGTGGAAGACAAAACTCGATTTACTTGGTTATATCTCATGAAAATAAGTCTGAAACTTCAATTTGTTTGAAGCAATTTGTTCAATTTGTGAAGACTCAATTTCATATCACCATTAAATGCATTCGGTCAGATAATGGCAAAGAGTTTCTTTTATCTGATTTTTTCCAATCTAAAGGAATTTTACACCAAACTTCTTGTGTTGAGACTCCTCAACAAAATGGAGTTGTAGAGCATAAGCACCAAGAGATTCTTAACATAGTAAGAACATTGTTTTTTCATGCATCTATACCTAAAAATTTTTGGCATTTTGCTGTCTCACATGTTGTACACATCATGAATATGATTCCTAATTCTGTTCTTAATAACTGCAGCTCCTTTGAGAAGCTATTTCAGAAACTACCTGATATATCTTACCTAAAAGTCTTTGGTTGCTTAGCTTATGCTTCTGTTGGCTAATCGAAAGAAATTTGACAAAAGAGCTCAAAAATGTGTGTTTTTGGGATTTAAATCAGGTGTTAAAGGATATGTTCTTATGGATATTGACACAAAGGAATTTTTAATTTCAAGACATGTGCAGTTTTATGAACATTCTTTTCCTTTCAAAACTATTATTACAGTTTCTCCACAGAGCAAATCAAATTTTCAGTCTAGACCCTTGCCTAATACTCACACTCTAGATGACACAATGTACATTTCTGATTCTAATATTCTTAATCCTGATGCTATAATCACAGCTGGTCCCTCTACATCTCATAGCATGACATCTCCACAGCATTCACAAACACAGATTGATTTGCATCCACAAATTTCATTAGATAGCACTGCATCTGCATCATAAGCACAACCAAATGCATCACCAAATATTTCTCAAACTCCTGAAACTCAATTTGCACCTTCTGCATCAATCATACCTGCACTTGCACATCATAATGTTAGGAGGTCCACTAGGGACAAGCATAAACTTGCATATCTACATGATTATCATTGTTTTCAACTAACCACTGCTGGCTCATCCAACTCTTCTCTTAAATACCCGATTTCAAACTATTTGGACTATGGATCTTTATCACATGCACACAAAGTTTTTTCAGTAGCACTCACTAACCACACAGAACCTAAAAGTTATGAGCAAGCTGTTCTTGATGATTGTTGGAAACAAGCAATTCAATCCGAACTTGATGCCTTGGATGCAAATAAGACATGGGTGTTGACCGAACTGCCTAAAGGAAAGAAGGCTATTGGTTGCAAATGGGTTTTCAAGATAAAACTCAAGCAAGATGGCTCTATAGAGAGATACAAGGCTCGCTTGGTGGCTAAGGGATACACACAGACCCTTGGATTTAACTATTTTGACTCTTTCAGCCCTGTTATCAAGATGACAACATTCCGAATGCTGTTGGCAATAACAGCCTCTCGAGATTGGTATGTTCATCAACTAGACGTCAACACAGCCTTTCTTCATGGAGATTTTCCTGAGGAAGTATATATGAAGCCTCCACCAGGGTTACCTGTACCTGCTGGCACCGTTTGCAAGCTTGAGAAGTCTCTTTACGGCCTTAAGCAAGCCAGTCGTCAATGGAACACCAAGTTGTGCTCTGTTCTGGTTCAAGCAGGCTATGTTCAGTCCAGGGCAGATCATTGTTTCTTCACCAAGCTCTCTTCCAAAGGCTTTACCTACATTCTAGTATATGTTGATGATTTGGTTGTAGCAAGGGATTCTTTGGAAAACATTCAGAGTATCAAGAAGCTTCTTGATGATCTTTTTCGCATCAAAAACTTGAGGAATCTAAAATTTTTTTTGGGAATGGAGTTTGCTAGAAGCCAGCAAAGGTTTGCCTTATATCAAAGAAAGTACACACTAGAATTACGGAGGGAGTTCGGACTTGAAAATGCCAAACCTGCCACCACTCCAATTGATTACACTGTTAAGCTCTCCAAAGACAATGGAACCAAGTTAGAGGATCTTACTCCTTACCGACGCATCATTGGTAGGTTAATCTACCTTACCAATACCAGGCCGGACATCACTTTCGCAGTAAGCAAGCTTAGCCAATACCTTGATTGTGCTACCGACACTCACTGACACTCCACATTCTTCGTTACCTTAAGCAAGCTCCTACACATGCTGTCTTGTTCCCTCCTTCTTTTGATCTTTCACTTATGGGATTTTCTGATTCAGACTGGGGAAGCTTCCCAGACTCTCATCGCTCAGTTTCGGGTTATTGCTTCATCCTTGGACAGTCTTTAATATCCTGGAAAAGTAAGAAGCAAACAACTGTTGCAAGATCCTCCGCTGAAACTGAGTATCGTGCATTGGCATTAGCCACTTGTGAAAGCTTGTGGTTATCATACATGCTTGTAGCTTTCAGATTACCTCTGGCCAAACCTGTTCGTCTCTTCTGTGACAACAAGTCAGCCCTACACATTGCAGCGAATCCCGTCTTTCATGAACGAACCAAACACATAGAGATAGACTGTCACATTGTCCGAGATCAAGCACAGCTTGGATTCCTCAAGCTTCTCCCTGTTTCCTCGGCCAATCAAGTGGCAGATGTCTTCACCAAAGCCTTAGCTCCAGGACCGTTTAGCACTTTTCATTCCAAGCTAGGAATGTTGAACTTCCATACTCCTAGCTTGCGGGGGGATGTGGCCAATAAGGCTTCTTCTATTCAGATAACAGAAATTAGTTAGCTGTTAATTAGTTACATTCACTTTAGCTAGTTAGTTAGTTACTTAACTATAGTTACAAGTCCATTTACCTTAGTTAGTTAGCAGTTAGCATTGACTGAAGCATGGTATATAAACTTTCTACTGTAGCACTTTACTCTTTGAGGTTCATCATAATAATATCTCTCATTTTCTGATTCTTGCTTGCTCCTCTGTGTTTTCTCTCAAACTCTCTAACTCATCTTCATCAAACTCTGCATTCAGAGCATTAGTTTTCACAAAAAGGGCATTTTTTCCTTTTAAAATAAACTAATAGAGCATTTTAGTCTTCTCAAAGTTAAATTCAAATTCATAATTTCCAATACAAATCAAATAATTTTAATGATAAAAAGGTATTTTGGTCTTTTTATAATTAATACTAATATTGGTAATTGTCTTTTTAAAATAAACAAAAAATTATTTAGTTTTTATAATCAAATTTTAATTTTCAATATAATTAAAGAATCATATTCTGCAAAGGGTATTTTAGTCTTTTTCAAATTAAGAAAAAAGATATTTTATTTTTTAAATTGAATTCAAATTTATTTATACATGTTACATTGTTCTTTTTCAATTTAATCCGTAAAAGATATTTGGTCTTTTTAAAATTTATGTTTAAATGGAAATTTAGTCTTATAAATTATAATTTATTAAAAGAGTATGTTAGTCATTTAAAGTTAAATTTCTAATTTATAATATAATTAAACAAATTAATATTAAAAGAAAATGAATTCGAAGGGTATTTTGTACTTTTACAAAATAATTTAAAAATGTTTTTGTGAAAAATAAAAAAACATTTATGATTTTGTAAAATTAGTTAAATGAAATTTTATTTATTTCGTAATTAATAATAAGAGCTTTTAGTATATGACGTTATACATATTAAAAATAAATAAAAACGTAAATACTATTGATGCGACATCTTATTCAATTTTTTTTTTATGTATTGATACATATAAATAAATTATCGTACTGAAACAATCACAAAAAATAATTTAATAAGTGATGAAATTCCATTTAGTGCTATGCGTGGTTAGCTTCTAGTTAAGTAGGAAAAGAGTATGATGTTCTTCTGAGTTCACTTCTGAGGAATATTGCAAAGTGAGTGGTGACCAACCTAGCCCATCGATTAAGGCATTCCGTTGGGATTGAAAAGAGAGTTAGCCGCCCAGCTCAAACACTTCATAACTGCAGCTGGTCGTTTACGTCACAAAGCCTCTATTTGGTGATCCTTTTGGCATTTCCTCATTCGCTATTGGACAAGCATTCTTTGCTACCTAACGTGTTCCCTTTTTTTTAACCGGAACATATGATAATTTTTCTATACAATATATACTACCAAGATATCTCATAACAGATGACGCTATGAATAAAGATCTCCGCTTTGAATTCACCATTAGTTTGAAAGGAAGATCTACATTGAATTCGCCGTACTCTTTGTCTTCACCATACCAAGATATCATTGAATTCACTAAATACTATTACATTAAATTGGAATATAAATCTCATATATAATATGAGTAGAATACTAATGTTATAGAAATTCTAAGAAAATTATAAAAAAAAATAAAAATTCTAAGAAACAGAAATATAAAATAGTTAATTTAAAACTCTCCTTATATTAAATTTTTATTATGAAGGATACTCATTTTAAAATATGCAAAATTTGTCTATCTATTTCAATAATCAATAAATAATATTATAGAAGTACCTCTTATGTATATCATTAAGAAGTTCTCACAAATCTGTTGGGTTTTTGGGCTCCCTTTCTACGTGGAGAAAGGCTCAAATGTTAGTATCCAGACTCATGAGATGTGTGAAGTGCTGAGGGTGTGTTAGGGTTGCAAAAGAGGTGTCTCATTGTTGAGAGAGCAAGCAAACATCTGAGAGAAGAGAAGAGAGAAAGCATTTTTGCACATACACAAATTTGTCTCTATAAATTGGCTGTTACGGATTATTTAACCGTTGGATCGAGCTCAAATTTGGACTACATGTTCATCACTTCTTGTTCTTCATTTTGAACGGTGGAGATCTTGATTGGAGATCTGTATTGAGAGTAAACGAGTTCGGACAGAGGCTCTGTTTATGTGGTATTTTCATCTTCTTGTCCTTGTTTATGAGTTTTGAAACTTGGGTTGTTTGACTTGTTGTATGCACGTTTTGTGCAGTAATTTGTGACTCTCTTATACTATATTTTTCATCATAGTGAAGTTATCTCCTAGTCTCGTGATCCGTGGTTTTTACTTCTCACATTGAAGAGGTTTTCCATGTTAAAATCTTGGTGTGCTAGCTTATTTCTATTTTTTTGTTTTAATTGATTTTCCGCAGCTCTTTGGTGTTATTATTGCTACTGGTTTCACTTAATTTGAGCGCATATTGGTACTCCTCTAATTCTTGCAAGTAGGAAATTGTGTGTTTTAATTCCTATCAAAATCCACAATATACATACTAAATTATTATTAAGACAGCTCAGCTTTCCCTGTTTTGGCTAGTCTTTCTATTTTTATAGATGGTAGACATGCACAAAACACGTAGAGGTAGTTAGCGATTATCAGTGAGGAATCTCATATGTGTACATTGATGTTAGCTTCTTTTAGATTGAGATGTTTTACCTTGGTATAGGGTGGCTGGTGACTTCTTCCTCAGTTGTCTTTATATTGCTGTACAAAAGAGTTTCATTCACATAATCAGCAGAGTTCCTAAGTACTCGTTAATGGTTTTTCACAAGGAATTGTTATAGTTTAGTTATTTGCATACATTTCCTTGTTTTCAATATGAGATATGTTGATAGGTTATGCCAACGGTGCATGAATGCAAATGTTAAAACATAGTTGAGACAATTAGCTATTGATACATAAATTTGTCCTCCATTATCATCATCATTATTATTATTATTAAAAACATAAAAAATAAAAAATTATATATTTCATATCAGCTTTTTTTTACATCAATAAAACAAAAAATAAAAACAAAAAAAAATAAAAAATAAGAAAAGAGCTGAGACAAATCAAATATGAAGACTGGATCTCTACTTTGAAGATATTCACGACAGGCAAATCTTGAAATATGGATGGAAATCTCACTTTGAAGAAGTTAACAGCATGAAGATGTTGAATAACAAGGCTATACACAGGCTGTCATTGAAAACTCTCGCCAAGCCATGTGCCAGAGGTTGATTTTTCTGCTTCAATTTGCATTTTTCTGCTTTAATTTGCACTGTTTGAGCATCATTTCTCCTATAAATACCATGGACAAATCAATATAAAAAAGAAAAAAAATGAGAAGAGGATCACAAGAGGAGAGAAAGATTCAACAAAAAATAACTCAAGAAAAAAAGAAACACTACCAAAAAAAATAGTGAAGAAAAGGGAATTCAAATTTTAACACAGATTCCTGTGTTAAGAAGCAGCACCTCAAGAACTCGATATAGATAGGTATTTCTAACATATTATTATTGTGTAATTTTACCAATATTTTAATTCATATAAAAATATTGTATATTGATGTATTCTTTTCATTTACTCATGCAATTTGGTATACTAAAAGTAAAAAATAAAATTGAACAAACATACATAGAAACTTACTCAAATTATTGATGAAATGTATATGTAAAGATAGGGGATATTCATAACCTTTAAATTATGTTCGTGGCTGAGATGAATGTTTAGAACTTCAATCTGTGGCTTGTAAGTCATCAAAAAAAAAAAAAAAAAGAAAGAGAGAAAGAGAATTGTGTAGTATGAATTGAAGGAAGGAAAGATAAGCTACGTTAGTTTAGCAAAGTTTAGCTTGCTAAACGTTTATCTATATATCTATTATTATATTATTTTTTTTAAAATCATTGTGAGCTTGCCGACACAATTATGTGTCTACTTTCTTCCTTTTTTTTCTTTCATTTTTTGACTTTTTTTTTCATCATGTTAGCCAATGAATCATAATGGTTTGAATCGAATTAGACCGAAAAAAAACAATAACTTAGAGTTTTATTCGATTCGGTTCAAATATCAAATTATTTCTACTTAAATCAGTCAAATTCAAAATAAACCGGCCAAATATATGTCTTCCCTTTTTTTTTTTTTGTTAAAAAAATATATTTTTGCATAATGTAAGGGTCGAGCATATAACCTTGAAATAGCATGGCCTCTTATTTTCCATCATGTTATTGAAACTCATATACATGCATATGACTTAATTTTTTATATAATGATATTAATTGAAAATTAAACCCTTTTTTTATAGAATTACAAGTGACCGCATTTTCATGAAGTTATACTTTATTTAATATTCATAACTTATATTATCATAATTCTAAAAAAATGTTTAAATATAATAGTTTCCAAAAGCTTATCCGACGACGGAAATTAGAAGAAAATCGGAAAACCAATTAAATTATTTCTTTCTAATATTCCTAAGGTTTTTATATCAAATTTAATCACAAGCGTTGATTAAATTTAATTTCATAATAAAAATATATTATTTTTAGAAAATAATTTAAAAATCAGTATATTAATTCTCGACAAGTGCGTTGACGAGATTTAATTATCAAAATAATAAAGAACATATATTTTTAAAAAATAAGACCAATAAAATTAAATCTACAAATAATAATAGATTACATGGTAACCGTTCAAAGAACGAACGATATAGGATGCTAGTAATACCTTCCCTATTCGTAATCAACCCCCGAACCTAAACTCTGGTATTGCAGACTTTTCTCATTTTTGGCATCCAATTAGCCATTCCATTTTTATGAAAAACTCATTGGTGGCGACTCCGAATATCATAATACAATCCCTTCAAATACGGTGAATATCACCTCATCTCTCGGATGCCTACGGGTTGCGTCGTCTCGAGCGGGGACGTTGCGAC
>JASCZI010000487.1:0-19857 GCA_036250425.1 Stylosanthes scabra | reverse complement strand
TGGTTTTTTTTTTTTTTTTTTTTTTTTTTGTCTATTTTGAGCATGTCATTCCTCTTTTTGTAATTGGACAAATTAAATATTAACGTAATATATCACAAAAAAAAATATTAACATAATAAATAGAGAATCTAGCCCTTTGTTTTTTAACGTAATATATCAACCCGACCCACACTGCCCTAACCCGATCCAACCCACCCTAAACCTAACCCGCAGCAATCAGATATCAGTATTTCACAAATGAGGCAAACCCTAGTCCAGAAAGCCATATATAATCTTCCCTTATGTCTTAAGCGTTTAGAAGGAGCCACCGTCCAAAGCATCCAAACCCTCCCGCAAGTCTTAAGAGCTTAGAAGGAGCCACCGTCCATCGTACTGCCAAGGGTATGTGTTGCTCCATTTTGCTTTTTGAAGTTTGGAACTTGTGCTCATTTGTTAGAGTATCATTTTTGACTGCCAACCTTAATGTGGATCAAAAGTCTGAACCTTCTAGGTTGATCATTATCTTTTTCATTTCTGTGGATCATATACAATTTTGGAGGGGTGCATTCACTTTATTTCTTCATGTATTATTGGTTTCAGATATTTATATTTGTTAATAATTGTTTAATTTGGTTTGTAAATCGCAAAATGTGTGATCAGCCATGTCGAAGGAAGAAGTGAAAAGTGTGGTTCCAGATTCGGTACTGAAGAAGCAGAAGAGGAGCGAGGAGTGGGCCCTCGCCAAAGACCAGCAGCTCCAAGCAGCCAAGAAAAAGCGCTTCCAAACACGCAAGTTGATATTCAACAGAGCGAAACAATACTCTGAGGAATACGCTGAGCAGGTAACACCACAAACAAATTGCATTTTCATTCTTTGCTTTCTCATTTCGCTCTTTTCATTCTGTAATTGCATTTTCGCAGGAAAAGGACCTGATTAGGTTGAAACGTGAGGCGAAGCTTAAAGGAGGCTTTTATGTGGATCCTGAAGCAAAACTACTGTTCATCGTCAGGATCCGCGGGTAATTAACTAATTATCTAAGATGTTTTGTGTACTTGCAAATACTTGCGTTTTACAATTAATAAAAATGAAATTTCATGAATATTCGTAATATTTACGGTGGGGTTTGTTTGATGGCAGTATCAATGCCATGCACCCTCAGACAAGGAAGATTTTGCAGCTCTTGCGGTTGAGGCAGGTAAACCTGCTTTTATATATATGCTTAGAAGACTAGGGAGCTAATATTTTATGACCAATAAAGAGCCAACATATAGTTACGGATGATAATTCATATAAATTTTGAATGGTAACTTAATCTTGTATATATGAATTACGTATGATAACTCATATAAATTTTGGATAACTTAATTATTGACTCCCTAATGGCTCTCTAACGTTGGTTACGTAGCACTATTCATATGCTTATGCTTATGATTTGAATTACTGTATCTATGTTATATATATGCTTATAGTTTCTGCCGTTAATGATGTTTGACGCTTCAACTATACTATAGTTATTAAATCTGTTCTTAAGTACTCTCTATATCTGTTTCTTTGGTTCATTAGCTGTTATATTTGTTTGGTCATTTTTGTTGATGTCAAACTAATTCCTTACACGGCCCTTTGTACTGATCCAAGTGGTAGGAAATCTTACCAGTTGGGTGTTGTGATATCAATCTCGAGCAGCATTTTGTTTTTTGCTACATTTTGTTAAATTGGTTAGGAAAAACAAAATTATTCATGATTCTGCATAAATTGTTAGTCACAACATCGAATACAAAGTTCTGTTAATATTCTTGCACAACTTAGTTTCCCCTAAATTTATGCACTTAATGCTGGTGCATCTTATGTTTATACACTATGTTCTTGTGGTATTTGAGTATAGCCTTATTAAGTTTCTTTTGGCTTCAGATCTTTAATGGGGTCTTCCTTAAAGTTAACAAAGCAACAATGAATATGCTGCATAGAGTAGAACCTTATGTTACATATGGGTAAGCGAATTTCACATATTCTTGGACCACATAATCTTGAGTTGATACCTGCTCAATGGGTTCTTAAAGCATTCAAAATTGATATTTCAGATATCCGAATCTTAAGAGTGTTAGAGAACTAATTTACAAGAGAGGCTACGGGAAAGTTGATAGGCAAAGAATTCCGTTGACTGACAATGCCATCATTGAACAGGTCAGTTTGCTGTACGATATATGTTCCCTTCAATCGTTTTTATATGTTATTGTAACTTTTTTTGTCAATCTCTTCATATATACTTGTACATTGATCCAATGGTATCAAATCACGATAAAAACAAAACAAAACAAACGGAATAGTTATTATAGTAAATGTCTTAATAGTTATTACATGATTAAAATATTCAATGATAGGCATTGGGCAAGCACGGGATTATATGCGTGGAAGATCTGATCCACGAGATAATCACGGTTGGTCCTCACTTCAGAGATGCCAACAACTTCCTATGGCCCTTCAAGCTGAAGGCCCCTTTGGGGGGTTTAAACAAGAAAAGAAACCATTACGTGGAGGGGGGCGACGCGGGTAACAGAGAAGCTTACATAAATGAGCTTATTAGAAGGATGAATTAGATTTGTTTTGGCATATGGTCATTAGTATTATAGAATTATTTATTAAGGATGAGACTATTTTCGTTTTTTTCCTGTTTTGGTTTGAACAGCATTTTCGTTTTGCCTAATATGAAGACACTTTGACTTTAGTCATTTCTATTCCAATTTCTGATCGTTCATTCTTTCTATTTTGATTCCTTTTCTGAATTGTTTTTTGTGTGGCTAAGTACAATTTACCCCTCTAAACTATACCTCAGTTGCGTCTCTCCGTTTTGAAAAGAAATAAATGAACTATATTATTCTGTTCTTGATTCCCCTTGTTTGGGATCATAAGGAAGCAAAGGAAAATACTGTTAGTATATGAGGCCCTTATTTTAGTTGATTTATATTAGACATTATTAATATTAGTTTGTCGCCGTTTTTCTTCCTCAAACACATGATACACCACTAACACCAGAAACTAGATAAACTCATTGGAACACAATTGGAATCTTTTTTTTTTTCATTTTCAAGATGGCTTATTCCTTGTTGCCGTTTATACACCTTGATGAATGCGAGTTATACAAAGTTTTAAACTTTTTTACACTTTAAAGGTGAGAATCAAAACCTGATTAAGGGAACACTAGTTATTTCCACCATAACATACTTGGAATTTTTTTTTTTCCCGAGTGATGAAGTCATGAAGTTAGCAATCAAATTCATCAGATCCACTTTGGACAAAGTCCTACATTATTTTGATCAGCATTAGAGCTTTCATAATGAAAAAAAAACGGTTTTTTTGTTTTTTTAAGTCTGGATTTAGAGGTATGTGGTTATATCTTATCTACAATTATTGGCCTTCTTTGAAACAACTAGGGTTTAGGCTACTACTACTACTATTATTATTATTATGTATGTAACCATCCACGCGAAAGACAATATACCTAAAACTAACACTATAAAATAAAATTAAAGTGTTTCATTTTTATTGTTTTTGGTGTTAAGTGTTTCAAATTGATCATTCTTAATTTAATTAACGAAATTGAATCAAACAAAATATTGGGTAATAGAGTTCACCCACTAAACACCATTATTTTTGCAGCTCAAATGTCAAAATATTGATATTTGTAGCGAGGGATGTCTTTATCAAATTTATCAGGGACTAATCTTGAAATAGAAAAAAAAAAACTATACGTAACAAATATTTTTCTAACCAATAAATTAATTAATAAAAGTTTTACTTTAAAAGAAATTACTAATTAAAAACAAAATCACAAATGCACATCTGAAATTATTACATATAGAATATTTGAAACCTATATGAGATACACATCTAAAATCACAAATTGTTTTAAAATTCCTTTCTAACAACTATATATAAAACATCCAAAATCACTACATATATAGAATAATCGAAATTTTTATTAGATAATGTTGGTTTTAAATTTATCGGTTACTAGTATTATTGATATAAAAATTCCTTTTGAGTATTAGCCTCTATTTTTAGTAACTCCATAAAGATTGGATTATTGAAATGTTGAATATAGTAGATGTTGTGTCACTTTCTAATAAATCAAATTGTGTTGTTAACATTGATTACTTAAAAAAAACTCATAATCTGTTTAGTTTAGTTAGCTGCGTTCGGTAATTTTTCTAAAAATACTTATAATTTCAATGCAAACTCTTCATAATTTTTTTTTGCCTGGCGCACATGTATTTGAATGAAACCTCCAATGATCACCTCATAGCACTTTTAATTAAAATTATATAAATGTATATAAAGACGATCAAAGTCTCGTGTAAAGTACAATATAATATAAAATATGAGCGACTTTCATGTAGCATTTGCTTTCTATGAAATTACCATTATTTTTCAGTGAGTGCAATTTTTCTTTTTAGAATATATATAGAAAATGTGTGCTTACGTTTTCGTCAAATACCTATATTCTATATATCTTCAAATCTTTGATATGTAAACGCTGCGCGTTTCGTGCAAAAAACAATTCAGAAACTTAATGAAGGAGCGAAAAGCTAAGGAGTTGCATAAAAAAAATGTTGAACCATCTCTTATTTTATAAAAAAAATTATATTGTTTGTATACTAAAATTAGCCATTAGTATATAATACGTTTTAAAATACAAAATACACATTAAAAATAATAAAATTACACATGTACTTATGTATAAATTAATATAAGGCTAATTTTAATGTACAAATAAAATTATATATAAAATTAATGATAGAAATGCTAGTAAATGTATCTCACAAAAGATAATTTGCTACTGTATGTCATTGTCATGAATTTTCTATTAATTATGCCTAATTATTTACTTGGTAAGTGTTAATTAAAAAATAAAGCCAAACGAAAAAAAAAAAAAACACCTAAAATTTCTGTTATTTATTGTTGTCGTTCTCATGTAAAATCACTTGTGTGATTTAAGAGCATCTATTGCACCAGAAAATCCACGTACAAAAGGTTCAGAAGTTACTGATGAGTGATCATCACCAGTCACCACCTAACTAATAATTTTCCCTCCTCTCCTAATTTTCTTCCCGCGTTAGCTATACCTAATCACGATGATAGTCATTCAAATAAACATCATCATTTTGGACCCTTCATTACTCCTTGCAATCACTTTCCTTTCCCTAATATTTTGTTACACTTCGAAAAAAATTTAACATCAGTATTAATTATCGAATTTTTGCACACGGAAATAGCATAGAAGGAACTAAATGGGACCAACTTAAGGAATGGATCATTTCAATTTTTTTTTTTCAATTGTTTGTAAAATATAAGCTTTTACCATTAAAATTTTTTTCTTACATATTTTATTTTATGTCACTAATTTCTTAGTATTAGTTAGTAGTACTATGAAATTAGGATATATTAGTAGATATAAATGTACATGGAGTTGCAAAATCATACCACCACTTGATGAAGTTTAATGATGATTGCGATTTTTATTAGACTCTCGTTAATAAGTGTTTTAAGAAGACATATATATTAGAGATGAAAAAGACTAGGGAGCCAATACATTATGATTAATAGAGAATCAACATATAATTACATATGATAATTCATATAAATTTTGGATGATAACTTAATTTTGGATATATGAGTTATAGATGATAACTCATATAAATTTTGGATGATAATTTAATTGTTAGCTCCTTAATGGTTCCTTAACATTGATTCTGTAGCACTATTCATTAGAGATATAACTATTGTTGTATTTTTTTATTAGTTTAATTTTTTTTTTTTAGAAAAAAATCATAACATAGTATCAATTAAAAAAAGAAAAAGTCTACGTAGAAAACTTATGTAATTCAAAAAGAGTTTCTTGCATAAGAAGACATGCATCTTAGATATATAATCACTCACGTGCACGCTGCATCTTCATATGAACTTAGATTTAAAAAAAAAAAAATCATATTAAGACGTTATGTTATTAAAAAATGCTTAAAATAGAAATTTGTAAAGAAAAAAATTCAAATAAATAAATGCATTAAACAATCTTGGAGTTGTAGTTAAATTATAATCTTTGCAATATGAAAATCACTTATACATTTATCAAATTGGAGGTTATTATTAATGAAGGTTGATGTGAACTTGAGAAGGAGGATTGAATCAAAGAAATAAAAAATATATAATTTAAAATGATTTATACAACGGAACAGATAAAACAAGGAGAATTCTTCAATGAAAAAAGAATATTCAGGTCCTTTAATTTGTGAACCAGGTAGACTTTCACAAATAGGTGGTTTTGTTGGGGTGGATATGCAAATAACAGTTTTGGACCTAAACTTATTATCAGGCTGACGTGGAGTGGATTTTTACTTATTAATGATGGACTTGATTGTTTTTGGCATGATTGGACTTGAGTAATGAATCTCAATTATTTTTTTTTATTGGGCCTAGAATCTCATTTATTTTAAAACACATGAATGAAGATGCAAGTGGTTTAAAATGAAAATTTCACACATGAATGAAGATGGATTTCCAGCTGCCCTCTACAAGAATAATTAGGATCTCCTGCAAAACAGAATAGTGGAACACATCAGAATCTGCTGGAAGAATCCCGAAGATATTAAGCACTCAAACACAACTCTCCTTGTCCTCATTCCGAAGAATCAACCTCCTGAATTCGTCACTCAACCTCCTGAATTCGTCACTCAATTCAGACCTATCGCTCTATGCAACGTCAAATACAAGATATTGTCCAAGATCTTAGTCCAACGCATAAAGCCCTACCTCAATGACAGAATAAGCCCTCACCAATCCATCTTCATCCCAGGGAGAAAAATTCAGGACAACATTTTTATTGCAAAGGAGATAATGCATGCTATGAAAAGAACCAAAGGAAAGATTGGCCACATGGCGATCAAGATAGATTTCGAGAAAGCCTATGACCGTCTCAATTGGAACTTCTTGGAATCTGGACTAAAGGATCTCAAGTTCCCTAATGTTTTCTCTAAGCTGATAATGGAAGGGGTTAGAAGTGTGTCTTATAGCATTCTTTGGAATGGCGATAGAATAGATACTTTCTACTCGACCAAAGGGATTAGGCAGGGTGACCCCATCTCCCCTTATCTATTCGTCATGTGCATGGACAGATTGTCCCGATACATTGAAGAAGAAGTCATGAATGGTAATTGGAGGCCTTTCGGATTGGGAAGGAATAAACAGAATAGACTAAACATCTCCCACTTTATGTTCGCGGATGACTTACTTTTTTTTGCGGAAGCCTCAAATGATCAAATGGAGATAGTGAATAGAGTAATCAACAACTTCTGTAAAGCTGCTGGCCTCAAAGTCAACACGGCGAAATCTTCTATTGTTTTCTCTAGGAATACTCCAGAGCAAACCAGAATCTCAATCACTAGAAACTCTACCTTCAAAGATAATAAGGAGCTGGGGAGATATCTAGGAGCTATGATAAGCAATAAGAAGAAAAGCAGAGATAACTTCAAATCGGTGATTGAAAGAGTTCAGAGAAAATTGAATGGATGGAAAAGTAAATGTCTTTCTCTAGCAGGGAGAATCACTCTTGCCCAATCGATTATAAGTCCCATAGCTAATTTTGAGATGCAACATGGAAGAGTTCCCATCTCAATTTGCAGGGACATTGAAAAAAGCCAAAGGAAATTTATATGGGGAGAAAATGAAAATGGCAGAAAATTACATGATATAAGTTGGAAAATTTTTTACAGCCCACACGAAGGGGGAATGGGTTTCAGAAGTATGAAATTAATGAATGATGCTTTTCTTCTCAAAATTATTTGGCAGTTAAGAACCAACCCTAACAACCTATGGGCTCAGGTTATGTACAGAAAATATTGCAATGGAGATAGTGACAATTTTAATCCTATTAGCAAGAATTCAGACTCTGACCTATGGAAGGAGCTGGTGAAGATGTGGCCCACGTTCCAGAATCAAACGATCAAGCACATCGGCGATGGACAAGGAACTCGATTCTGGATGGATAATTGGGTAGCTGAAGTAGGAATCCTAATCAATTGGAAGAATCAGAACTTAGTTACAGACATGGAGAGCACCGTCTCAAGTTGGAAGACAAACGAAGGGAATTGGGATTTTCAGAAAATTACCTCTTACCTCCCAATCGAAATCGCACTCAAGATTCAGGCAATCCCTCCCCCTCAAGACGACCACGACAATGATATAATGGGTTGGTGCAATTCAGAAGATGGAGAATTCTCAATTTCTTCAACCTACAAAGCTCTAGCGAACTGGTCCAAGCCTTCGACAACTGATTGGAGTCGTATCTGGAACTGGCAAGGCCCTCAAAAGGCAAAAATTTTTCTGTGGAAGGCCCTTCATAAACGGGTTCTTACAAACTCAAGGAAATCCAAGTTGTTTGGTAGCAATACTGACTGCCATCTATGCATTAATCAATCGGAAGACCTCACCCATGTTCTCAGAGATTGCCCAAAAGCCTCAAGAATGTGGATTCATCTCATTCACCATGAATCCTTGCAAGAATTTTTTGCTGAACCTTTTGAAGAGTGGATGAGTAAAAACATCCAAAGCAGATTTAAATCGAAAAGCATGGCGAATTGGAAAGACATATTCTTCTTTGCTTGCTGGAAGATATGGGGGGTGGAGGAACCGAGAGATTCATGAGCCCAACTACAGCAGACCTCCTAATACCCACCTGGAAGTTCTAAAGCTGGTAAATGAAAACAGAGAGGCTTTTGACAAAAAGAAGAGATTGCTCAAAGCTAGAACCAAAGAAGAAGTCTACATCAAGTGGAAAAAAAACCCTCCCAATTAGGTCACCCTCAATACAAATGGCTCTGTGCAAGGAGTCAACAATAGTGCAAGATGTGGTGGTCTGCTAAGGAATGATGAAGGCAAGTGGATAGGGGGATTCTCTTACAATATTGGCTCTTGCTATGCTTTTAATGCTGAATTGTAGGGAATAAGTGAGGGACTGAAGCTTGCTTGGACCATGGGAATAAGAAGAATTAGAGTCGAAAGTGACTCCAAGGCTGCTGTGGTGCTGATCAATAGCAATAGAAACATTTTCACTCACCCAACTCTATAGTTAGAGAGATTAATAGATGGAAGTCTAGAAGCGTCATATTTTATAATGTTTTCAGAGAAGGGAACCAGTGTGCGGATTGTTTAGCACGCAAAAGTTTAGATCTTAGCGCAGGATTCCACTTTTGAGACAACCCTCCTAGAGAAGTTGTCAGAGTCTTAGCTGATGATGATCAAGGGGTCTCTTTACCCCGATTAGTTCTTTTGTAGTTCTGCTTTTCTCTTTGGGCTTCGGCCCCGATGCACATAAAAAAAAAATGAAAATTTCACGCTCTTTCTCCTCCAAGGCTCCAACTATAAAAACCTTACATTTTTCACAGCAAATCAACGTCCTTTTTTTTTTTTTTTACTTTTATGAGTTTTCTCAACTCTGAACCATGAAAACAAAGAATACAAATTCAAGAAAAAAAAAAACACAAATTAAGAAATCAATTATTCAAAAAATATGAAAATATTGTTACACAAACTTATTTTTAAATTTATTTCCTCTCAAAACATAAAGATTAGCGTATAATATATAATAATAATATTAAAAATTAATATCAAATTATTTATAATATAGTATTTAAAAAATAAAGATGTTCAAAAAATATTATAACCAAAATTTATTAGTAATATAATATTAACTTTTTTTTTTTTTAATAAAACTCGGACTAGATACAGAAACTCACATTTTCTCACGCCTATACGTCATTTGTTCTTTTCAATGTATACATACAACATTTTTATGGACTATTTTCGAATTAGGTTTATTATTTCAAGGGTAATGTTAATTGTATATTTATTTTGACCAATCAAATTCAACTAAATACAAGATAATTTTAATGTCAAATAATATAAAAAATAGTACCAACATAAATTATTATTTAATATTTAAATAGTCTTTTATTTGGTATACAATAAATAATTTGATTAAACTTGGTTAGATGAAATATTTGTACACCTAAAATTATTGTTATTGCAATACAATCAACTATCCACCTACATGAATCAACTATAGTCTTCTATTATTATTATTATTATTATTATTATTATTATTATTATTATTTTTATTATTTGGTATTTTATTTTTTTATTATTATTTTTTCTCATTTTTTTGTGTTAATTTTTCTTTTTACATTATAAAACCTTCAAATTTTATTTAATAAGCAAGACCTTTTTTTTTTCCAAGGGTTCAGTCCCTATCAATCATTTTACACAGCCCTGCTCCCTTTATATGTGTCCAATAACTATTTTTGGGTCTGTATAATTTCCTCCTAATTTTGGAGTGGATTTGCCTCTTCAGACCAAACTATTAACAACTACCAAACCATATACATAATCACAAGTCCATTCAACAATTATTGGCCCAAGCCAACGCAGCCCACTGCAGCTTAATCATGATTTTGCGTCTAATTAGAACCCATTAATCTTACATCATTAACACCTCAGCAAGGGTGTGTTTGCAATTTCCCATGATCGATGGAAGATTCCCTATTTCTATAACTTTCGTATGGAGTAAAGGGCAGCCATTCATTCGGAATCTTGCTATGGAGTCCATGATGGACCAGAAATAAGTTTCCTCATCAAAGTCAATTAAATACGGAGAAATGATATATAGAAGATAACATTAAGATATATTTTAGTTTGGTCTCTGTTCTCCACCTTAAATTATGGTGAAATTTCTACTATGATCAATATTAATTACAAACACGAATACTAGAATTCTCAAAAATCCAATAAAGCCTATTTAGACGAGCTTCTCATAAAAAAAAAATTAGAATTATTTTTAAAAAAAAATTTTACAAAAATAAAAATAATTTTATGTTTGAATATTTCATCTAATAATATCTTTTTATTCGTCAATAATCTTTGAATACAATAATATAGAAATATTTATTTATTTATTTATTTATTAGGTTAAAAACATCCTTTTTCGAGTAAAAAAGATAAAAATACTTTTTTTTTTGTCAAAAAAAAAATTTTTTTTAGATAATAATGGCGCCCAAACAAACTCTAAATACTCATCACTTAAAAAAAATGGAACTATGCGAATTACAACTCAATAAGCTATAAATATATGGTTTTTGTGAATTTAAACTCTTTTTATTTTTTTATCACTTTTATAAAAAAATAACAAAACAGTAAACAAGAGAAAATAAATTTTACTCTTAAGTAGGTTCAGTTTGAGCTACTAAGACTTAGATGGAAAAACTGTAATTCAATATTGTGATAATGTTGGTGCCGATATTAGGAGAAATTTTATTATTAATAGATTGCTTACTATGCTTTTTCAAATAATTACTACGGTAGTATATCTTATTCCTCGAATTGAGATTATAGTACAAACTTGGTCGACACATATTGCATAAAAAACCAAGAGAAATAATATCTACATTGCAAATTTAATTTTAAAATATAGTGGGTCAAGTCCACGGATTTTACCCGTTATATATATTTCAAAATTTGACACCCATTATGAATCCAAAAAAAGTTGTTAACTATTCCGTCCGTCCACTGATACGGATGATAAATTCCTGCATAATTGGCTAATTGCCTTCTATCTTTTTCTCGAAAATTTAAAAATAAAAATAAAAAATTATTTTAATTTCATTGATAGGTTTTTGGAAAAAAAATGTATACAATATTAAAGATTTTGCCATCGGAAGTCGAAACTGAATGGCCCATTATCAGGAGCAAAATTTCCTGGAAATTTCCTCTAATTATATTGACATTGACCTTAGATTTGAATAGGTTCTTTCATTCGTCTCATTGTCACTAAGTTACTAAGATAAATATTTATCCATTTCTTTTTGGTGTCTAAATATTTATCCATTTGCTTCACTCTTGGTGCATATCTATATATTTATGATGAAATAAAAACAAATGTTCCATCCTGAATAACACTAATTAAGGAGTTTATGTGGTATTTCTTGAAGATTACTTTCTCCTCCTTCGGTTGCTAAACAAGGCAAGTATATCAAACCTTTAGATACAAATTCTTTAATGTCATTGAAGTGCTTTAATTGTTTTTCAATATAATCTACATCCGAGCCGTAAGTGATTTTAGAATGGCCTGAGTACTGAGTAGTACGTGTTGTTAGTAAATCATGTTTTAGAACTTTGGATTGCAGGTCTCACAATTATTATTGTTTGTGGGCGGAAAGAAATTATTATTTCTTTTAAACTAACTTTTGAAATGAAGTTAATTGGATTCTCTCCATTTTAATATTGTATCAAAATTTATCTAGAACAAGGAGAAAAATAAAAAACAAAAGAAACCATTGTAAGAAAATAAAAAAATATATACGTATAAACTATTTCTTGTTATCTAAATCTAACTAAATTGCATAATATGTTCATTTGGATGGTGAGGATTTTTTTTCGTATAATTTTAAATGTTTAACCTAACATAGATGAATGTGAAAAAAATCATTTCACATTTATTTTGGTTTTACTTTAAAGTAATCTAAAAGGATAAAAAAGGCAAGAATTAAATAAAATTTCTCTTGGTATTTTGAGTTGAAATAAAATATATTGCAGCTTATGAACCTCAATCAAAAAGTGAAAAAATAAAAATTAAAAGTGAAATCCCGTTAGATTAGCATAGACCCGACCTGTTCACACTTCACAAGTTTAATGTAAAAATAGTTGGTTTTTATCACACAGAATGATCTCAGGGATGAAAGGGGTGAGCATAGGACTTGCTCCCCAAGATTTTTAAGAAATATATATACTACTATAGTTTATATATACATATAAATTATTATGTTTATATTTTTAGAAACAACTTTATATTAATAATTAAATAGTTAAATATATTTAATATTTAGGATAATATAAGTAAATATTTAGTCTAAATATGATCAATTTTTAATAAATAAATGATAATTAATAATATCCAAAAATAAATTTTGAATGAAATTCCAAAATTCTCAAAGTATTTCAAAAATGTTTATATAAATTATATTATTAAATAATTTTATGATAAATATTTACTATAGACATATTTTTATAATGCATTTTAGATTATATAACTTATTAATAGATTTTATTTTATGTTTGTATATTTTGACAAAAGCTGAAAGTCAGTCAAAATAACTTATGAGCTTAACTTAAACTAAACTTAATAATAACTTGATAAGTGGAACTCCTCAGCTTGTTAGGCAACAACTTTATTAATCTTAAATTTAAAATTATATAAAAATATATGTTAGTTAAATATATGATAATATATTAGTTTTTAATTTTGCTATATCTAAATTGTAATATCTTATTATTTTATCAAAAATTTTATGAATGATGGCATTATTTATGAATAAATTATTATTTTTATATAAAATAGTTAATTATTAATAAGTTAAGTCTTTGATCAAGCTCAATTTTTATAAGTTGGGTTCGAACTTAGTCTAACCCAACTTTTAACTTCATCTAAATCGATCAAATTACGTTAAACCGACTAATTTTTATAACTATGATAAAAAGTATTAGCCTGAATAATATTTCTCGCCTAATAAAAGTAGTAGTCTTGTTAAACATGACCATTTTTGTTTTTCCTTGTGAAGAATAAAGATGAAAAGAAGAAGCAAAGCTTGACCTACACACGGTATATACACGCATGGTGATTCATTTTAGTTCATTTCGATCCACTTAGCCTTAATAATATCATTTCCCCACCAACCAGTCACTAGTGCTGCCAGAAAAGAAATGCCACCTTAAAAGAAATAAGAAGTTGTTTTTTAACGAAGTAACTTCAAATCTAATAAAGTTAAGTAATAGAAACCCACAGCCTCATGCATTGAATCGAAGATCCTCAAGTAATCCATACCTTACTTGATCATCTCACCTTCAAGTCATATTGATATCGACCCAATAATCTAAAGTGAGAATATATAATATACTAATAATAATAATAATAAGAAAGAAAAAGCAAAAAAAGTAAGGCATGAAAGTTTAAATGAGAAATATAGTCGCAGATTCAGGAATTAAAATGTAGAAAAAGCTGTTATGTGAATAGATAGATTCACTTAATTGATTCCAAAATAGTTTTCATACCATATTAAAATTGAGTAGCCTTAAGTATTGAAATTATTTATTCTAAAAGCTCTCTCATATAAGTCTTTTCTTTTTCTCTTTTCATGTATTTTTTCTCTTATATATACATACACGAGCTTTGATTATCCAAAGGACTAAAGTTCTCTAGTTGTTACAGAAAATATATATATATATATATATTCAATTTGTATCTCATAATTTTTTTTTCTACTTGAAAAGACATAAGCTTAAGAGAACATAATTCACGTGTCAAAGTTTACAAAGAACCCCCATCTTACACGACCTTGCTTTCTCTCCCCTCTTTCGTTGTAGTTTCCAACTTCCAAGTAGTACGATTGGGAGAAAATATTCACCACAAGCTAAGTTATCTTTATTACCACTTTCTCTATTGCACTTTGACTCACTGCTACAAAATTAACCTAACACCTTCTTTTCTTTTCTGCCTGTTCAATCAACTAAAAGAGTCAAGAGGCCGAAAGGAAAATTTTGAGGGCAAGTAAAATTCCCACCCTCTTGACATCATCAATTTCGCGTTTTTCATATATCAAGGTGACGATGCTTTTAATATTTTCTTTTCTTTTCTCACTTTCTTAGCTTCTTTTATTTGTCAAGCAACTACTTATTCTAAAATAAAATTAAGCTAGTACGAAAAAATAACATAAATTATTATATTTTTAATATGTTTCCTTATGTAATATTTTTTTATTTTAGATTCATATGAATTTTTACATATATTTTTTCCTATTTTTTTTTTTTGCCTTATGCTAAATTTTTTTAGGGTTCAACATCAAACTTAATTTTTTTGTCATAAGCTGTAATATCATAACAAATTATCAGTTGTATAAAAAACTTAAATTGATAAGACAAAATAATATAATGATTATATCTTTAATATATCTTCCTTACATAATATATATTTTTTTTTGTTTGCATGAATTTTTTATAGGATTTTTTTCTTTTTTTTTGCTTCATGCTAAATTTTTTGTTTCAGGGTTCGACATCGAACTTAAAACTTTTCGATTTTATAAGTTCTAGTATCATGTTAAGTTACTATTTATTTCAAAAACTTATGTCGATAAGAAAAGATAATATTAATGATATTCTCTAATATATTAGGATACCATTTATCCTAAAAGTTTAAACCAATAGAAGAAACTAATATTCATAACTGCTATCTCTCGCTTTTTACTTGTCTTTTTTCTCAACTGTCCTGGTCAAAAGGTTTAAATTAAAGTTGGGAGTTGATTGGGACTCTTTAAAGTTTATGCATGGTTTTATTGGTTGAATTTGTAAGTTAAGAATATACCATATCATGTATGTGAAGTAGCTATCATATACAGATCTTCTATATATCTGATTATTATCTGAACGGTAAGTTTCTGCACATAAAAGATCAGAAAAGGCACTCAGCTTAGTAATATGCTAGCAGGTCACAACGAACATAAATCAGCTTGAAGAAATTAATTAATTAATCATTTGGTTGGACTACTAAAATAATATTACTTATAGATTATTGTACATATACATGAACATGTGTATGTGATACATTTTTCTTTATCTGAATTCTAATATTGCAATGGTGGTGTTTGTAGGATTATGTTGAACTGGGATTAATTATATAGTTAATTAATACATATTAGTTTAAACTTTTAGGAAGCTTTTCTAGTTACAAAAATATTAATAGGAGAAAATAACATTTTCCTTATGAAATGTCTAAATATTTTTTACTAATAAAATATAGATTCTCACTCTATATGCAAAATAACCCACTCTTTTTTTTTTTTACCAATTGATTACAATTATTTAAAATATTTTCTGTTCAAAATTTTCTCCTAAAATCTGTGTTCTAGGGGCTCCTGTTGCTTACATTTTTTAGCTACACTCTTTCTTTTTTTTTTCCCCCTTACTACTAGCTATTTTCTTCTTTAATATTTCCTTAGTGCAATTGCAATTTGCATACAAAAAAGTACAAAAAATAAAAGTAAATAAGGTAATATAATTTAAATAAATTCATAAAATTATAATGGAAATATATTAAATTTGTGATAAAAATATAAAAAAGGTGATCTTGTAATATTATTCATATAGAAATAAAAAATATAATTATTATATGCATATATATTTAGTTTATTTTGGTTTTTTTTTTATTTACGACAACTTTTTACTTGCCTTTTCAAACAGCATTTTTTTCTTCCTTCAAATATTTGTGACATATAATTTAGAGAGAGTACCAATACTATGATTAAAATTAAGATTCAATTGTGCCAAAAGAAAATGATTGAGTTTAATTTTATTAAACTGTAAACATATTTTTTAGATAATAATCATGAAAATTAATTATTGCTATTTGTGCAATAGGCCTAGAACCTAACTAAATGTAAAATATGTATATTAAACTCTTTCTTATTAGTAAAAAGATTAAACCCTTTCACATAAAAAACAAGTATAACTAAAAGATTTATTACTTAGTTTTATTTTCTTGACCTATTGAAACCTTAGCTTGGTTCCCGTAGCCTAGGAAGACTTTTGGCCTTACAAACTTTTTGTAAAGTTGATTCTCTTAATTCAATTTTTTTTTTTTCATAATTCACCCGTGAACTAGATTTTTGGATTGGGTTAGGTCCACTTTAATATCAATTCTAATATAATATCAGAGCCTATCCAATTCAATAATGTTAGGTCACCCACCAATTTATATTCACGCTCTAAATATTCATTCGAGTGTATAAGAGTATATAAGTATAAGATATCCCTCACCCATGCGTTAATTTTTTGGATTTAGTTAAACCCACCTAATCTCAATTCCAAGATTCATGATATCAAAGTCTATCCAATCCCATGTTGTTGGCCACCCACCAATTCATGCTCACGCTCCAAACGATCATACCTAGACGTGAAGGGAGTGTATTATAAGTTTCACATTTACTAAAGATAAGGATTCTAGAGAACAGTCCTCACCCATGAGCTAGTTTTTTAGGTTGAGTTAGACCCATTTAATATCAATTCTAATATACGATGTTAAGATCAAGTTGATATATTTTTAAGATTTTGTAATTTCGTAACAACAATGTTATTACGCTTCCTAGCAATTTCCAAATTGCTCATAGAAAATAAATTGGTGTTTGTGCTATACTGCATGCCCATATTAACAAGTAACAACAATTCATTTGAATTCAATAATGGCCGCATGCCTTTGTAGAATTATTGATGTTAATCACGGTGTGATGGTGCCCCTTGCACAATAATGCACATCGAAAATAATGGTCATATGGTCCATGCATGGAAAATAATAATGGTCTATGAATAGTGACACATACCAAAATATTAGTTTAGGAGCATCCTTATTAGTTATTAGGTAAGTATGTTAAATGAGCATGCTATAGGTTTAATTTGTTGCCTTTAATTTTCACCCTATTGATAGAGAGGTGTTCCAACCGGGTACCATAGAGAGGTATGTAGGTAGTTAGTTGTTACTTGCTACCCAAATCACACTATCTATTACTCTATTATAGTATCATTAATTACGTGTATAAACTTGAGATTATATTGACTTTAGCTTTATTAATAATAAATATATCAACGATTCTACGAAATGAACATTAAAAAACCATTAAAAAATAAATAAGTATAATTAAAAATTATAATTTAAAATAAAAAAATTATCATCCAAAATTTAAAAAAATTATCACTAAAATAAAATAAAAGTTATTATCCGTAATTTCACTTCTACGTACCTACCACTACCATGAAGCTGTCTCACTCACTGCAAATTAGGAATAAGAGAGAACAAAATTAAAATTATCCCATTCACTCAAAAACGTTCAAATTTATATTTGATTTTGCACCAGAGTCGTGTACATATAACACATATGCCAATCATAATTTAACAGGGAAGAAAAATCATCGGGCAAAGAAAAATCTAGCCAAGTCTCGGGATACATGGCTATGCTCCTGGCGAATGCGACTACGTCCTCATTCAATCCAACACGCTGTTTAGATCATAGTCTCAAACATTGATATTGTCTTTAGAGAGTAAGAGAAAAAATGCTAAAATTAGAACTTTTTTTTTTTGGCTTTCCGTAAGAGGGTTCCTTATATTTTCTCTAAATCTATTTTTTATGAATAATAATATATAATACGACATTTTAAAAAGGAAACAAATTATACACTAATAATGTGTTTAGCAAATTCTTTGGGTCTCATTTTAATTTATTTATGCTTCTAAAATTTGAAAGAAATACTTATCATTTTTCAAAACTAAGTGCTTATTTAGTCACCAAAGAAAAAACCAAGTACTTATTTTTTAAGTTTTTTTTTTTTTTTTTCGGGACCGACTCAAAAACCCAATCCACCCAAATAAGATCATGAGTAATAGATAAAAAATATCAGAAAACGAATCATATCTTAATAAAATAGGATATAATTGTAACACTATCTCAAATAAGGAGCAACACTACCTCTACCTTAAGATACATACTTTCTAATCCTACCTCCCTTGTAACGAGCTGTAGATCTCTAATCCTAATTCTAAAAATATATGCATATTTGAAATCTAATCTTCAAGTTACGTCCTCCATCATCTATCATCTAAGTATGAAGTTTCCATCCTCATTTAATTGTTAAAATACCATATTATCTAATATAATATGTTTACCACTATAACTATAATTTATTAAAAAAAATATATATTTGTTATATCTAAACAAATTAAGTGTTTTTTATTCTAATTCAAAATACTTTTATAAATGTATAAAAATAAAAATTTAATTTTTGTGAAACGACATTGAAAAAAAAAAGAAAAGAAGAAAAAGTGCTTTGAGTTTAACAGTTTTTTAATTTCCCTTTTAAGTTCTCAATGAACATGATCTTAGTTTATAGATGATATTGTCTGATTCTTATTAATATAACATTGTTATTCATAAAAGTAATAAACAAACGGGTATGTCTTGGTATTTTTAATCCCATTTATTTTATATAGTTTTATTTTAATTCTAAAAAGTATATAAATATTATTTTCTGGCCGTACCACCTCGTTAGAAGGCGCCTCACCTCTTGGCTGTTGTTGTAAATTGCAATTTAATTAATGAATAATGCTAGTACCCAATAAAAATTCAGTCAATATTAGTCAGCAATTTGAATTAGATATTTTATTTATTTAGGTTTCGGATATTCTGCATAATAGTTATAGATATTTTACATTTTATTGGTTGAATTATTGATTTGAAAATTATGGTTACTTATACTTTCTCCTATACTTTTCTTAATAAAATTATTATATATAGCAATTCAGATTTTGATAGTTTTTTTTTTTTTTTTTTTTGGACTAGAGATTTTGGTAGTTTAGCAGGCAACATTGGTTCCATTATGTTTTTAGATTTAGATTATAATATATACATTAATAACATACTCCTATATATTTATCATTTTTATATTTCTATAATGTGACAGGTTTTCATATTCTTTAGTATTTCTAAATTTATTTACGATTTTTAATTATTTTTAACTTTATGTGAATTTTTAAAATTATTTAGATGACGTCTTATTATAAAGTTTTTTCTAAATTATTTTTATTCCATAATTAAATAAAATATTCAATTAAATAATCCGATAAGCATAATACTAACATTATTTACATATTACTAGCATAAAAAGTTAGAGAAAGATTAAAGAATATATATATATATATATATATATATATATATATATATATATATATATATATCACAAAA
>JASCZI010000486.1:28072-38478 GCA_036250425.1 Stylosanthes scabra | reverse complement strand
AAGAACAAGTGGCAGATATATTTACGAAGCCATTGAAGACCGAATTATTTTACAAGTTAAAGAAAATGCTTGGAATGATTAATTCTGCAAGCTTGATTTAAGGGAGACAGTGTTGGATTATTAAATCAAGTTATAACTAACAGCCATATGAAACATCAAGAAGAATGAAGAAATTAAAAGAAAGATCATGAAGGCTATTATCATCAAGTTGATAGAATTGGAATTCAAATTGAATTCTTCATCATGGAAGAAAAAGAGTTCAAATCAAAGTTAAAGGAGAAGTTCAAATTAAACTCAAACTCTGTATTCTAGAATATTCAAAAAACATAAAAGCAAGAAGAGTTCAAGTGCATATTTACTTCTTCATATATAAGTTTTTTCTTATTTATTAAGAATCTTACGCCTATATAAAGGGCTTAGGTAATATGTTATAACCTATCTCTCCTCTTGTACAAGTTCATGTTTTTATGAATGAAAGTTGTTATGAATTCTTGATGAATATAATATTGTTTATGTGAGTTAGAGCGATTCTGGACAAATTACTGTGGGCTTCTTACTTTCACCTATCGATGGAAGTAGTCACGAAACTGAACATAAATAAAAGAAAGAAGAAAGAAAGAAGAAAAAAAATTGATATATCAAAAAGTAAGACAAAGAATATGATGAAAGCATAATAGCTAATGAATAACAATATAAAAAAAAAAAGTAAAATAAGATAACGTGGCAAGGGAAGAAAATAATGGAAGAAACAGTAAGATAATGAAGAGAAAAAGAAATACAAACAGTGTACTATCTGTGAAGATGAGACGGACAGAGACGTTAACTTCTAGACCGTGTTTTTTTTTTTAAAAGAATATGATAACAAAAAAAAAAGAACTAGAAAACTGTATGGTTAAACACAAAAGAAGAAGATAAAAATAATAAGAGTAAATCAAGAAAAGTGACACGGATAGAACGAAGATCAGACTAACAATAATAACCTAATCAAGACACAATGCACGAATAGGAAAAGAAAGAAAACGTTGAATTGACGACCGTGCGTTTTTTTATATATACTAACTAAAATAAAGAAATAAAAAAAAACCTTAGATTACGTAGATAAATAAGAATTCACCTATGACCTGTAACTGATACCAAATGATATGAAAAAAAAACACGATACAGCGGAATTAATAAAAACAATAAAATATAGTGGATTTTCTCATGAAACCTATTCATAGTAAGCTAGGTTACCGGAAGGGTTTTTCCTACTAGACCTTCAAAAAATCTATCATTGACAACTTAGATTAGAGGGATGAAACTCAAAGAACTAAATGCAACAAGCAAAGTAAATCACTCACCACACTTGAATATACATAGAAATCTGTGCTCCATGAGCAATAGAAAATAAAATAATTTAGGTAAAATATAATTAATGTCTCTAACGTTTGCGAAAAATTTCAAAAATACCCCTAACCTTTAATTTGATTCAATTTTTCCCCTAACATTTTCGATTGGTTTCAATTTTACCCCTAATCGTTGATAATTTTACCCTCAATGTTTTCAACGGTTAGGAGTAAAATTGAAACCAATCAAAAACGTGAGAGTAAAATTGAATCAAATTAAACGTTAGGGGTATTTTTGAATTTTTTTGCAAACGTTAAGGACATAAACCATACTTTACCCAATAATTTAATATATTCATAAAATGACTTACAAAACGTGTTTAAATAGCCTCATAATAACCTAGTTTTAATTTGGATCAAATTTGACTAAGATAATATATTAAAATTTGAATTTAAACTAAAGATATGACTCCTAATTTACCTAACTAATTTAAATCATAAACTCCTAAGATAAAATAAGATAAGATAACTAATTTAAATCAGATTTGATCTTAAAATATTAGATCATATTTGATTTAAATGTTAAACCTCCTAACATACTACTAAATAAATCAAATTCAAGTTTAAACTTTCCTAAAATACTCTAACATTAAAGCTTCTTCCACTTGATTACTTAATCTTCAAGTAATTTCAGAATCTAAAGTAAATCCAATCAACTTAACTCTCTTTTTATGATTCCTTGCATTCCAAGTAATTTCATGGAAGCCATGTTCCCTGTGCTCCAAGTCAATGCATTTTTTCTTGATACTAACCCTTGGTCTTCTTGATGTCCAAAATTGGCATAGTGTAAGTCTTCTAATATTCTGATCCTTGAATATGACAAGATTACCATTATGCCCTTTATCTTTAAAATGACAAAAATGCCCTCCTAATCATGTATCATTCTCTCCCTCTTCAAAAAGATTCATTCTCGAATCTTGTTCGATCAATGAAAAAGATTCTAACAACTCAGTTGACTATGCATGTCTCTTGTTGAAGTTCCATTGAGCTATCTGATGCAAAACATACAATGTGTTGCCATATGTTGAATACTTGAGACACGTCCTATGTAGATGCCCACTAAAGTATGCAATTGGTTGGCTTTCTTTCTCTTCATCAACATTAATGTCTTCAATACACACCACAAAACATGCAGAACTCAGGAACAGTGACATAGAAACACTAGGTAGCTCATAGTATAGTTCAATATGAGACATTAAAGACTCTTTGGACTTGACTGACACCATTGTACTCATATCTAAACTAGTACTATCTAAAACTCTCTCTCAAGTATTTTTCATAATCTCAGTTTCTTTTTCTCTCATGGATTTTTCTCTTGATAGTTTGCTTCTTTTCTCTAAAAATTCTTACTTTCACTCAAACATGAACTCTTTTTAGTAAAACTCGCTTTCTCATTCTGACCATGACTCTTTTTCTTACTATTTTCTTCTCTTAGATTCTTTTCTTTTCTCTCTTGTTTTTCAATTTCCTCACATCTCATTAACCACTTCGAAGACTGTTACATCATTGGTTCATCATCTATGTACACATCTTCACTAACAGCATACTCAACAAATTCTTCAATCACTGGAGTTGAAGAAGAATGAAAAGTAGCATTAGTAGATTTCTTCTTATGATACTTCTTCAAATATGCAACCTTGGACTTTGTCTTAACATCAAATTTTGCTTCTTCAGAACTGCTCTTAGAAATAGAGTCTGAGGACAACCAAGCTGCTAAAAGTTGTTGCTGCTTCTCCACCTTAATGGCCAAACTAAGCAAATCCTCCATCGTTGCACAATAGTGAAGTTTAACTTGATATGCAATATTTTTGTTTAATCTATCCAAGAACTGCCTCATTAAAGCATCAGGACCTTTTCAGCATTAGCCTTGATCATCAAATTCAATAGCCCCATGTGGTACTCTTTGACAGATTTAGAACCTTGTTTTAGCCTATCAAGCCGTTCAAGAAACTTCTCACGATATGCTGATGGCACAAACTGGTTCCTCAACACTTTCTTCATCTTCTCCCATGATATAATTGGTTCTTTCTCGTTCTTCTTTCTAGTTTTCCCTAACTCATACCACCAAACAAGAACATAATCAGAAATCTCCACAGCAGCAAGCTTTACTTTTTTTGCCTCCGAATAGTTGTGACATTCAAAAATTAACTCCACCTTTTTTTCCCATTCTAAATAAGCCTCAGGATCAATTCTCCCTTTAAAAGCTGGAATCCGCATTTTAATAGCATTAATGTTACTATTATCATCTTCACGTCGCTTATAACGTCTGGCTTTGGAGGAACTATCACTATCAAACTCCTCAGATTGACTATGACAGAATCTCTGGAGTGAGATTTTCGAGAAGGAAGTGAGTCAATCCTCGAATGCATATCATCAAGACGTTGTATCTTACGAAGTTCTCCACTGATGGCTTCAAACATCAATTTTGAGTCTAGGACAACTCCATCATCACTAGTAGAATCCTTGTTTTTCTTTGATGCCAATAAAAAGAAACTTGTAAAATAAAATATAGGAAGGACCTCACAGCACTCTTCTCACGTGTATCACTCAAAGACAAACATTGGCTTTTTTCCTCTAACGAACTCACGGCTCTTGCCTTTTGCCACTCTTGGACTGCTGTCAAAAGTTGCACTTCAGAAATTAAGGAAAATGATGAAACAAACTAAGATAATCCTAATGATAGGGACTTTTAGATTCACTATGGACAAAGAATATGACAATCGACAAAAGAAGAAAGAAGAACACTTCACTAGAAATTTGAAGAACCTAGAACAAAAATAAACCTTAAACCTAAAAGAGTGTTTTTTTTTTTTTTTTGGAACTAGGAAATTGGAATAAAAATAGAAAATTAAAATAAAATTGATCACTTTTTTTTAACTACTGTGATGCATTTTTTTAAAATTCACTTTTTGTTTTTTTTCCCTTTTTTTTTAGATAAACAACTCCTATTATTGAATAAGAAAAACGGAAAGAAAAGAGAGAAAATAAAAATCTATATATTAAAATATAATAAGTATAGGGGTGCGGCCTCATTGCTCACTCGCCATGTGGAGTTTAGTGGTGCAGGCTCATTACTCACCATTTGGCGGCCCTATTATGTCGACAAATGGCGTCTCTGGAATTGTTATAGTAATATTTTTTAATTTTTAATATTTATAAAATTCAGAAAAAGGGAAATTCAAAATTGAAATCAATAAGAGCAACAAATATCAAACAAATATAATGCAACGATACATAAATGGAAAGAAATGGCAGTGATGCCACCGTAAGTGGGTATCGTATCAAGTAATACCACCGTAAGTGGGTATCGTTCCCACGAGGATTGATGGATTAAACAATAATAGTTAATTAACCCTTTTGATTAGACCAAATCACTAAAACAGAGAAGTTGGAATCCAATTGCAAAAATTAATGAATAATTGCTAATCAGTAACGTGGACTTTGAAGAATTCAATTTTAGATTTAGAAAACAGTAATGAAGTGAGTTAAGGACTTGGAGATGTTTTACCCTAAGCTATTAATTCTTGAATTCAATTTCTTCTTTAATAAGTATTATCAATTTCCAATTCTTAGTGATTTAATTTCTCTAAACCTAACCAATTATCAGTCTCTTGACTAATTAATTAGGAAAAGAGATTAAGCATAGATTCTGATTCAATTCTTATTAAAACTCAAAAGTGATCCTAGGTCATTTTATATGTCACGTACTCAAGCTAGTTCTAAACCAATTGAGAATTAACAAAATAAATGTTGCACAGTTTATCAAATCCCTATTCCTAGTTCAATTGATAAATGATGAGAAACAAGTTTTCAACTTTAGTTATGATTACTTAAATTCTCTCAAACCAAATAATCAAAACCACAGAGAAGAAGTTTACCTCTCAGTAATCCTAATTCCGAATGAAGAGCAGAAAACTTGAATCTTGAATTATGATCAATAACTTGAAATTGAAGAAAACCAAAAACTTGAATTAATAAGCTATGCTGGGATGAACAGAGCTCATCATCCTCAACATCAAAAGTTTAGCTACTCATAATTCTAAGATCACAAAATTAATTCTTACGGAAAGCTAAAAGTTTCGAACCCTAATGGTTGAGTCCCTATTTATAATCACTAAAAAAGATAAAACAAAATAATCAATCTAATCTTAATCTAAATCTAATTTAGATCAATCAAATCTCTATGTAAATCTAATTAACCAATCAAATCTTTATCTAATCCTCAGAAGATCTCACTAATTAAATTACATTTTGACCCTTGATTTAAACTTCCAAATTAATCAAATTAATTCCTCAAATTCCCTCCAAAAAACCAATTAACTAATTAACTTCCAGTAACCATTTTGTTGGTGGCGTATAGCACATTGGATTGATGTGCTACACACCACCTTTGTAACCAACAAAATAGCTAGGGTGTGTAGAACTTCAACTCGGCGTGTAGCACATTGGTTTGATGTGCTACACGCCACCATTTCTCTTCTTGGTTCCAAGTGTTTGGGCGTGTAGCACATTGGTTTTGATGCGCTACACGCCACCATTTCTCTTCTTGGTTCCAAGTGTTTGGGCTGTAGCACATTGGTTTGATGCGCTACACGCCACCCTTGCTGCATACATGAACATTTGCTCCTTTGTTTAAGTGTGTGGGCGTGTAGCACATTGAATCAATGTGTTACACGCCACAATCTTTTGCCTTCTGGAGCTTGTTCTAAAAATCCTTCAAAATTCTTTCAAAATTCTTCTTCCTTTTGTTCTTCTTTGATTTTCTTCCATTTCTTCTTCAATTCTCTTTTTCTTTCTTCTATTCCCTATAAATCATAACAACTGACTAATTAAGTCTTTTAATATAAAAAAGGAATGAGATTGCTTGTAAAAGAGGTTATTTCTTTATTAGAAATCAAATAAATCATGAGAAATTCTTCTAATGATGCTCATGCATCACAACACCAAACTTAGAACCTTGCTTGTCCTCAAGCAACTAAGAAATCACTTCTTTGTTAAATCTTTTAAGGGGAATAAAATTGATTGGATGTTATATTTCCTATAATTCCAAACCTCGCCTCCTTTTATATTTTCATTCTGTAATCAAAGGGTTCATCCATCTCAGAGATCAAATTCAGATGATATTATAGATCTCTCATTTTTCTTTGTTTTTGTTTTGCATACGATTACTTCTTCCTTTTTGGGCATTAGCTTTGACTCTTACTGCTCTGTCTCAAGGCAACTATTTAGATTAAGTTTTCAATCGATAATCCCGAACCAATTAGCTCAAGTTATCAGGTGATAAAACACCCCTCGGATTTACTCACTCTAGCCTCTCCTTGAAACATTACAGGACGAGCATTGACATGGGTTTTTCATTTCTCTTTCCACCCTTTTGTCATTGATGCTCAGAGCCTTTAGACTTTTCTTAGTATTCACATTTGGTTACTTTTGTAACTTGCTGTTTTACAGCTTTTGAGAACTCTATAATACTTCTCTAAATCCCACTCATTGATGGTTTCATTCTTTGATCACAGAACTTCTTTGAGGAACTGGGCTGGGTTTCTTCACTACAAAAAATTATTATCCTTCTTTTTCTGTTCTCACCCTTTCTGTAAAATAAAAGACAGAAAACCCTTTTATTTCATTTTTGATTACTTGCTGAGGAAAGTAGGCTCCAGGTATAATGTTATTTTATATGAACAACATATAGGAGATTACAAGCACATAGAAGATAAGAAGAGATGAAAAGAGAATATAACACACAATAGAAGTAATTAAGAGAACAGAACAACATAACATGTTTACTCCTCATTTAAGTCTTTATCTTTAGCTTCCCAAGCTTTCTTCTTTCCACGCACACCAGCCTTTGTATTTTGGGTGTCATGTTAATATAGTGAATGAGAATAGTGAATGAGGATGAACGGCAACACCAAACTTAAAGGGTTTTCTTGTCCCTAAGCAAACAAAGAAAAGAAAGAAGAGTAAGTGAAATTTGTATAGAACAGAGAGCAAGCAAAAGATGGTTTGTGATTAAAAGGGGATGAATGATTTCAGACATTGATAAGATGTATAATGAATTATGAATGCTTTTGATGAATCAGAATGCATGATAGACAGAGATACCTAATAATGAATCATGCTAATGAGCAGAATGATGCATTATTAATTCTTTGATTGGTGGAACACCAAACTTAGAATCTGAAACATACCTAATATGAGATGATGAATTAGGAAATGGATTAGTGAAAATGATTAATGAACATGAGATGAATTAATATGCATGGTTTGTACTTAACCCTAAACCTAAAATGCATGGATTATACATGAATTGAGTTGGGGTTTTGAGCTCCAGGTAGCTCCCCCTGGAAATGTGTAACACGCCACTTTGGATGTGTAGCACATGGCTTGGGCGTGTAGCACACCAAGCCAACGTTTAACACGTCGAAATCAACGTGAAATGCATGAAATTTGAAGGGCCTGGCGTGTAGTACATCCTTTTGATGTTTAACACGCCATATTCAATTTGAAGAGGGGCGTGTAGCACACCATATGGGCGTGTAACACGCCACATCTCTTAGCCAAATGTGAGACGAATGCATGCATGAATTGGTTTAAAAATGATTAGGGTTAAATGTGTGTGAATGATAAAACTCTTAAGCCTTGTTGTTCTTGTAATATTTCTTTGCTTGCCACTGCCACACAAACGCTTATTAGCCACAGGAAATTTACCACGAATTTAAATTAGTCAATAATCTTCTTCACTGTCACGCTATTTTGCAACAACTTTCGTCCATGTGGCTAAAATGAGCGGAGGTTTGCCACTCCCTATTTATTGTTGTGGCAAAATTGATCTGGGCTTTTTCAATTGGCACGGAGGTGATGCTCGCGTTGGCGAATTCAGGACTTTGCATCAGATGGCCACAGATGTTTATTTGTCGCGCCTAAATTGCCCGCTTGTCTCCATTAATTTTTTATTTCCCTCATTTTCTTTTCAAAACTTAGTCCTTTTATATATACTTCGTTGAAAAGAAGATTATATTGCAATATTCATTGTTGAATACTTGAATTCATGATAGATTTTTAATATCAAATAAACATCTTTAAATTTATCTATGTACACATTTTTGTTTGTCGTTTAACATTATTGAATCACTCACTCGTAAATGTGATAACCCGCAACTCCGAAGGAGTTAATATTGCGATGCAGAGTTGGCAATTTGCAATTCTTTTTCTTTTTTAGGATTATTTTGTACAAATTGAATTTTTTTTAATTGTAATTTTCTTATTTTCTCTTATAAATTTATTATTCAAAGGTTTTTTATTTTATTTTTATTATAAAAAGACATTTCTTAAGAATAATAAAAAATGGTGATTTAGTCTTTTAACAAATATATAAAGATATTTTAAACGTATATAATGAGATCATAATATAAATTAATTAAATAAATAAGTATTAATGAAAATACATATAATTTATGTGGTGATTTTTTTTAATTATACAATTTTTAAAGCTATAAAACATTAAGTTAACATTTTCTAGCTGTATCGTAATAAGCAATGAAAAAATTTGAAAAATAGAGTTTGCTTAAATTAAAGTCCCAAATTTTTGAGTGTGCGTTAAATTAAAGTCCCAAATTTTGGCGTCTAGTTTGAATTACTTTTATTCAGCACTCTAAACCCACCCAACCATAATGTAAATAACTACCCTAAATTATCTCTGAATTAACAAATCTTTATTTTATTAAAATCTCAAACGAATACAAAGATCTTTTCTTTTTTGGTGTTCTCTGGTAAGTTTCAAAACTTTATTGCCATGGATTACAAGTTTCATCTTCTCCTTCTTTTATTTTTTTTTTATACATACTCCATTTATTCTATGGATATCCAATTATTCATTTGTACGTTATTTTTTAATATAAATTAATCTCTTTTAACTATTTTTTCAAGAAACTAGCTAACATAAACATTTCTGGACAATTGATCCTTGAAGGACTACGACAACAAAATGATGTCATTTGCTCTAATTTAGATGATGGTCTCAATCAAGATGGGAATGAATATTCGTTATTGGGTGCATCTAACTATAGTGATAATGAGTACTCCCAACCTGCATCTGCAAAAAAAAACATGATAATGACCCATTACTCATAAATGTCAAAGGTAGGTCAGTTTTATATTTATCTTTCATAATAACTTTTCATGCATCTTTGAGATAGATATTAGTTTTAGTTTTGGGTTATCAATGGTGACTTTTATGTTTGTTTGGTTGTTACTAATATTATGCCAAAATAATAACAATGATTATTCTTTATAAATATGGTAATTGTTTTCTTAATATACTTGTACGGTGTTGTGTACCCTATATTGTTGTATTGATAATTTGTGCTATTTTATTTTAGTAAGACCTGTATGTTGGAGTGAAGATATTTTATCAACTCTGATAAAAAAAAGAATGAAAATTATGTAAATGGAGGAGTACAAACATTAGCAGTAAGTGTAGTAAATTTTTATTTTAAACTACTGTTATTTTACTAATATATCATGTGTGTATACTAACAAAATGTAAAAATACATTTTTGTTTATAGGAAAAAATTACACAGCATTTGCAAGAGGATCAAGAGCGTGCTGCTACTGAAGGTATTCCATCTAAAGTGTTAGCGCATCCAAATGATGCAATTGGAAAATTTTATGGCCCTGAAAAACGTGTTCATGGTTTTTGTAGTGTTGTATGTCCTGTTGATTTTGGTAAGTCCAAGCGGATTTTTGAGGTGGCAAGCTATGAAAGCTCTAGCAACGTATTGCAACAGCATGTTGAAGATTTAGAGAGGCAACTTAAGCAAGCCAAAGATCACGAGGCAATTCTCTACAGATTCCTATCTCAAAAATATGGAGATGAAGTACCTACTCTCTCTGACAATGTGTCACACACTTAGCCATATTTTTCACCTCAAAATTTGTTAGTTTCAATTTTAGTTATATTTTGTTCAGATTAGGTTGTAGTTATTTTTATTTGTTACTTAGAAAATTAGAATTTGATA
>JASCZI010000486.1:0-21890 GCA_036250425.1 Stylosanthes scabra | reverse complement strand
TAGTGCACAAAGGTCAAGTTTGACAGCATGCACTAAGCTTTAAAACAGCTAACAAGTTATAAAACTTTTACGGCCATAGTTTTCGTAAAACCTTTTTTTTAAAAAACATTTTCTTGTGTGTGTGTGAGAGAGATAATAAACTTTGGTTATTGACAAGAAGTTTACCTACATCCTAAGATACTAAGCCATCTTCAAAGCTTGCGGACTCGTCTTCTTGTCTTGTTGCTTGCTTTCAATGCTTATCCTCAACTTCAATGTTTGTCTTGACGTCGTTTGCATCTTTTAACGCTTATCCTCAACTTCAATGTTTGTCATTCATCAAAACCTAAATCAAATGAACTTATCCATATTGTAACATGGTTAACACTTTTGCCTCCTGGAACTTGTTCTAAAAATCTTTCAAAATTCTTTCAAAATTCTTCTTCCTTTTGTTCTTCTTTCATTTTCTTTCATTTCTTCTTCAATTCTCTTTTTCTTTTTTCTATTCCCTATAAATCATAACAACTGACTAATTAAGTCTTTTAATATAAAAAAGGAATGAGATTGCTTGTAAAAGAGGTTATTTCTTTATTAGAAATCAAATAACTCATGAGAAATTCTTCTAATAATGCTCATGCATCAGGCAGCCCTCTAATCAGCAACAATACTTTAAATTACAAAAAAATTGGATTCTAATTGTTGCTGACTTTTTAATTGAATTCTAAAAATCAGCACTCAATCCTAAAAATCAGCATTTACGGTGTTCAATTAAAATTTAAACATGCCTATAAATTTGGAATGTGATTGCCTCTAGCATATTTTTCCATTGTTCCACTTCCAAACTACCTTTTTCAAATTCAAAAAACAACTCCTCTGCCCCAAAAAGATCAGATCCGTGCCCAAGATAGTGGGGAACCATGATTCCTTGCTTGATGTCAACCTCGGAAAGATTCATTGGAATTTCAAGGTTTATGTAACAAGGTTTTTTTCATATATATTCCAGCCAAGCATGATGTTTTGGAGCGTAGAGATGGTCCTTCAAAAAAGTGCGGTAAATACACTACCTCATTATGTTAATATTTTTGTTAAAAATGAAATATGGATTCATGGGAAGATTCATGCAACAATTTTCAAGTCAGTTGTAAACAGATTCATTGACGCGATTGAACTACTCAAGATGTATAAGATGAGTAATTTTTTTGTGTCTGACTAAAAAAACTTATACAAGGTGAGGTGATTCCTCGAAAATGATCCCTCATTTTCTCTTTCAAAGGACCACAATAGAGCATGTTGCTGGCCGTTCCTAGCCCCTTGAACCTTTCCACATTAGAACGATTCAGGAGCTTCTTGATGCTCTTCAATTTCATGAGAATTTAAGGAAAAACGCATTTGCTAAGTACATTTAAATGTTGGACCATGTATTTAAATTTATATATAAAATTTCTCCTTTCTTTCACTCGCTCAGGTTGATTTTTATTAGTTTGGTCCTATGTTTGTCCTATTGGTCAATGAATGCATACCAAATTCCCTTCAATTAGTCACATATAGAATATAAGTTGATTTATGCAATACCTTTGCTTATTTATTCATGTTGCATCCTTTATTTAATTTAGAAAATATTGTAACCATGTATTCGACATGAAGGTGCAGTTGAATTTTACATACAACTTATATATATTGAACTACTCCAATTCATTGGTTTATTGAGCTTCTTAATAATTTTAGGTACTGTTTGCTTAATTTTTGAAGTGCAAAAACAACTATTGATGCATTTCTGACATGAATTTGTACCTACTGCTGTTTTTTTTTTATCACACTTCCTCTACTTGGAAGTCTCTTTTTTGTTTGGTTGTTTCTCTATTTAAAAGTCTTTCATTATGCAAGCAAAGCATTATAATATTGGAAAATTATAATTATATTTGAGGTCTGAAATTAATGTCTTGACTTGAACAATTTTAGATATCCTTCAACTGCATGGTAGGTAAATGATGGTTGTTGCTTAATTTAGCTATATTTAATTTGTCATAGTTAATTAAAAATCCAATATAAATTTGGCTTGATAAAAGTGGGATGAGATTTGTTCACAAAAATTTTTGTAGAAAAAAGTTTGCAGTACCAAAGAAAATCTTTTAGTAGATCAATTCTTTCATAATCTTCGGTATATATATATATATATTATTACTATAAGTGAAAATATTCCCTGTGTTCAAAAGTTTTTTGGTTTTATTATCTTATTTTGGATACCCTCATAGTGATGAAAGTTATGTTTTAGTTTTCACCCATGTACCCATTTTTAAAGTTTTTCTAAATCATGGTTCATTCTGCTACCAATCTAAGTTTTACAAATTACAATGAACAAATTGATATTGTTCAAATCTATTAAAATGCTTGGTCTTTTGAATTTTTAGTTTTCAATAATTTCATGGTTGAAGTACAATAATAGGTACTCTATTCAATCCATGTACCTCAACCTATATTCTCATGCGAAGGAATGTTATTGATTATTGGTGATTGAAGTAACTTATCATTGCATTTGTGTAAATCCTGCAATCCATTGAGTTTTTGTCTTACTGAAAATGGCGAGTTGATGTTTAAGAATTCTTCGATCTATTCAAATGTTCCTTGAAGAGGGAAAACTATTGGAGTGAAGATGCAATTAGTTCTTCATATTTGTTATCATGGTTGGAATCTACTAAATTATAAACTGTGAAGTTGTAGAGGTTGACAATTTAAAATGTTCACACTTTATACATAGGACAAGATGAACATTTTGTTTTTAGAAATGTCACAAAGTTAGCGTGGAGAGTCTCTCATAAGTTTTAGATTTCGGTGCTCACCTTGAAAATGAAATATGGGATTGGAAATTATGTAGTGACACTTTTCTTGCTTTTTTAAATCTTTTCTACTAAAAAACAATATCAAAAGTTTTTATGTATATTGTAATTTGAGCTTACTACAGTAAATGTAATTTGATATTTTTTTTAATAATTTTATAGTATTTTCTATACCAAATTACTTTTATTTTGGTGACTTCTATACCAAATTACTTAAATGAATTTGAGTATTGACTAAAGTTAAAAATATTTATATCAATCTCTCTTTGTGATTTTTAGTAACTAAATTATTAAGGTATTTAAATATTTTCCTTCCTTATTAAGATAACTGCTTTCTTTCCTTCTTTCTTTCTTTTCAAATTTGAATCCCCCCACTCTTTTTGCAATTCTTTCTATGTTATATAAAATTTTAGCCAACGAAAAATTAAATAATAGAATCAAGGAGTTGGAGCAAAACCAAATGAGAAAAAGAAAAAACACATATATATATATATTTTCAAATCGAACTTTCAATTATTGGATTTTTTATGTGAAAAAACAAATAAAAATATAATATTAGGATTCTTAGTAATTTATTTTATACTGTATATATATTGATACAATAATTATAATTTTTCAAATTAAATACAACAATATTCATATCAGATAATTATTTAAATAATGAGATATTCTACGTCATCCCGCGCATTGTGTGCGCTTTACCCTAGTTAGATATAACGAGAAGAAACGAAGGATATATACGAAAGAAATATAACACTGATGAATGAAAAAAAACAAAGAAAAACGTGAATAAGGTAGCGTGACAATGACAAACTATACTGGATGAATAATTATAGAAAAAGAAACAAATAAGTGTGAGAACGTCAAATCTATATGACCTGGGGAATAACAATGGATTAATAATAATAATAATAATAATAATAATAATAATAATAATAATAATAATAATAATAATAATAATAAAGACTCTGGTAAACAATGGGAATATCAATTAGAAAAATATGAATGACACGAGAATTGAAAAGTGACGACGACAATCAATATTGACATATTGTGTGCTGCACCTAGTTCAAATTCTCGTACAGGAATATGGACTCAAAAATCTTTCTAGTGAATAAAGAAAGAGTGTGTGTTAATCTAAAATTAGAGGTTGTCTAATTTAATAAAAAAAAATCAATATTATATTTACGAACACAAAACGATAGAAATTCGATTATTGGACCGTGACTTTTTTTTTAAAGAATATCGAACTAAAATAACGAATATAGAAAAATTAAAATCTAGATCATGTAGATAAATAAAAATTCACCTATGACATGTAACTGATATTAAATGATAAAGAACACAACAGAAACAACAAGAAAATTGAAGAAAGATAAAAGTTTACCTACTAGATCTCTAAAAGTTCTGTTCTTAGCAACTTAGGTCTCCGACAAGATTTTTCCTACTAGATCTTCAAAAAACTTGTCATTGACAACCTAGATTAAAGGAATGAAACTGAAAGAACTAACACTAAGAGTTACCTTAGATTGAATCCTTCAATTTTCTGATGCAACAAGTAAAGCAAAGCAAATCACTCACCTCACTTGTACATTCAAATTTGTGCTTCATAAAGCATGAAAATAAATATTCATTAAAACTTTATCAAAAAACTGACTAACAAAAGGTGTTTAAATAGCCCCTCCTAATAACTTAGTTTTAATTTAGATCAAATCTGACTAAGATAAGATATTAGAATTTGAATTTAAACTAAAGATACGATTCTTAATTTAATCATAACTAATTTAAATCATAAACTCCTAAGATAAGATAACTAATTTAAATTAGATCTGATATTAAAAAATTAGACCATATTTAATTTAAATTTTAAACTTCCTAACATACTACTAAATAAATCAAATTCAAATTTAAACTTTCCTAAAATACTCTAACAATAAAACTTCTTCTACTTGATTACTTAATCTTTAAGTAATTTCAGAATATGAACGAATATGAACTAATTCTAATCAACTTAGCTCTCTTCTTATGATTACTTGCACTCCAAATAACTTTATGGAAGCTATGTTCCTTGTACTCCAAGTCAATGCATTTTCTCTTTATACGAACCATTAGTCTTCTTGATGTCCAAAATGGGCATAGTGTAAGTCTTCTAGTATTCTGATTCTTAAATATGACAAGATTATCATTATGCCCCTTATCTCTAAAATGATGAAAATGCCCTCCTAAACATGTATCAGGTGTTTCGGGTATGGATAGAAATATTCCTGCTGAAAAACACTGAAGACTTGTCTAAATTCACCATTTGACCACTAATTTCCTCATAAATCTGAGTATGAATTAAGATTTAGTAGTTTTCCTCGTTAGCTTTTCCAAACAAAATTGATTCGTCTGCGAAGAATAGAAGGTTGATTTTAGGACACCTCTGATTGAGTTTCAAACCAAAAATTTCTAGCCTCTGTTCTCCTCTGCAGAGCAGATAGGAAAGACCCTCCGAACAAGAAAGACCATCGTTACAAGTTCCTTAATCCAACTCATCCATTTGTCACCAAAACCCAATTTCTGCATCATAGCCCAAACAAAGCTCCATTCAACCCTGTTATATGCCTTAATCATATCCAATTTCAGAGCCAAATCAAAATTACCATATCTCTTGTTCTTTGAAAAGTGCATAAACTTATGAGCAATCAAAACATTATCACTGATTAACCTGCCCTTCATAAAAGCACTTTGAGAATCACTAATAATTCTATTCATCATTGACTGAAGCCTATGAGCCAGAATTTTAGAAATAATTTTATAAAACACATTACTGAGGCTTATAGGGCGAACTTGTTTCATAGAGGTAGTATTTAAAACTTTAGGAATAAGACAAATATGAGTATAGTTAAAAGCTTTAAGAATTTTATCGTCATTGAAGAAACTTCTAACTGGACGTACCACATCTTCTTTAATTGTACCCCAAAAAATTAAAGAATTTAGCCGCGAAACGATTATCGCTCGGGCCAGAGAACAGGTTGATTAAAAAAATTGCACCTTTGATTTTTGCTTCAGTAACAAGTCGAACTAGAGAACTATTAGTAGAGGCATTGTTCTTTGTGGGGATATCCTGAATTTCAGAATTAGGGTCCCTCCGTTGGCTAGATGTAAAGAGATTTGCATAAAATGATTGAGTTACCGCTGCAATATCTACAGGTTTCGTGACTAATTCACCATTCCCCTTTTCCAAGGCATAAATTCTGTTTTTCTATTCCTCATTTAAAATTTGAAATGAAAAAATTTTGTGTTACGATCAATCACATTCTCTTCTCCCACTTCTCCCACTTCCTCATCAACCTGATCAATCATCTTGAATATATTTTCAGTTGTTTTGCATATATCAGAGGCATTAATTGACTTCAAGAAAACAGTCCCCTTAGGACTATTAAAAAAAAATTGATAATAGTTCTCCTTCTTTTATCTGTCCAACCATCTATCATAATAGTGCATCCAATTTTTTTCCATTTAGCTCTATGTTCTTCTAATGTGAGCTTGGTAGACTCTACCTTCTTCTTCAACAATTTTCCTCTCAACTCATCAGAAGAAGGCGGCTTGAATCCCAATCCATGGCGAGCAACCTTCTCAAACATTTTGTGATATTCTTCAGACCTTGCACATTAAAGGGAATTGCATTATTGTAGATGAACGAAGAAATTTCATCACACGTCTCTTTCCCTAGGCCCTTCTTGAAAATGGAGTTTATTGTTGTTTGAGTAATGCTCACATCTCTTTACTTAAGAGGGTTGCTGGTGTCTCTATTTCTTTCCCTTTTCTCTTCTCACCAACCAAAGCACCACCTTCTTCTTCTTCTATTGCTTCACCTCTATTGTCTATCTTTTCCTCAAAGTCTTTTGTCTTCTTAATCAAAGTCTTTTGCAAACCAACAACAATATCAAACATTTCTTTTTTAACCTCATCAAGAACACCCATACAAGGTTCAACATCTTTTTTTGTTCTTGCCAAATGATGTTTCAACCTATATACTCCTCTTGTCACCACCTTATCACAATACTTGCATTTTATTTATTTTTTTTTTTTTTGCATTTCCAACAACAGAGATTCCATACTTCCAAGCTTTGTCACTCCTATTTCCTGGAGCATTTTTAGCTACCTTCTTGGATGCACCACCACCAATAGTTTTAGCCCCAGTGTTATTTCGTCCATTATCATCATTTGAAGCCATGTCTCTTAATTAGAAATAAATAATTACTATCATAATTTTCAAAAGTAACTCGTGCAATATATTATGTACAATAAATAATTACTATCCATTGCTGTGCATATCAGCATAACCAATAAATAGAGTATCTATAGCTAAATCTAAATACATGAGTCTAATCACATAAATTTTCATTCAGCATTTCTACCATATATTATTTGTTACTGTAATTCTCAGAAGTAAGAAGTACTCACTTTTTTTTCCAACTATATACATATACTTTTTCAATTTTCATGTATGTAAATAAGATAAGCAAGTAAGAAAAATGAATCAAATCCTTGTTACTATTACTTTCCATGTATAGTGAACACATGAAATTTATTTAGCTAAAGCTACCGCCATGCTCCTTGATTTAGTTTGTTTTTATTTTCTCAAACAGGGGATGCAAAGTTTCAAAACTCTTTGATCATAAACAAGAGTATTATATATTTACACATTACAAATCACAACAAAACAAGTAAACAAATATATAATTAACTATGTAAATTGTAAACAATATTTATAATGTAACAATCAATGACAGTAAAGCTGAAGAAGCAAGTAAAATAAGAATCTCCCTTGAGTAAAATCAATGACAGTAGAAACTAGAAAGAAATAGAAATTTCATGAAGCCATAGGTTAGGATGACATATGCACAATGCACTGGTTTGGTTGTCTTGTTCCAATGATTGCAAGCAATTAAACCCCTTATATATTTATTTATGTTATAATAATCAATACTATAATAGTTACATTCTAAGTTTTCTACTTTTCTCTGTATTCAAGTATTAAACTATTAATAATTTGTGGGTTAAGCACTTACCGTGAGTCCGTGTCCGTGAATGTAATTCCTTGAAAAAGTAAGCAATTTGCAAGCGCCAAGTGAATAACACCAAAGAAGCGAGGTAGCAAAAAGCCAACAATGGTAGAACATTGAAATGCAGAATGCGATGGGTCAAGAAGAGTCTCTGGAGTGAGAGACGAAAAGAGGAGTTAGTGGGTTATCCAATTTGATTAATTTCAAATTAAAACTGAAATTAGGGTGATGTAGTACCAACCAAGAGTCAAGACGGTGGAAAAAATTCAGAAATCAAAGAGTTTCTGTCAGATTCGGATTGGGCCAGGCGGGTCGTCTCAAATAAACAGATTTTCCTCTTCTGGATTGCTTGATTCTTGACGCGGTGGAGGCATAACGATTCTGCGATTTTACGCTCTTCAATGGCGATTCCATTTTTTCGAGGGTTTCTACGAAAACACGCGATTCTTGCTACCTTGATTCAATACTGCAATGTAGCCACTTAACTTGATTGAATTTATAATTGAGCAAATATGCTTGTATACATAACATTTTTCTTTACATGTGCTAATTCAATTATTTAAGCATTTAATTCAATTTATTTCACCTAAAGTTTCTAAAATACACGGTAACTTCGATGTAATAATTAGCTATATAGAGTGATAGCAAAGTGTTTGATGACCATGTCACAGAAGAGATAGATCATAATTAAGAAAGTATACGAAATCTGAGAAGAAGAAGTTGAATGAAGTTATCAAGAAAGATTCAAGTAATTTAAAAATATATTTATTTATATGTTTTTTCCTTAATTTAACTTTTTAAAATAAGTTATTGTATATCCGTTTTGTGGCTAAAGAGTTCAACTTTTATTATCTGGAAAAAATTTGGTACAAGACAAACTAAAAAACATGAAAATAAAAATAAAAAATATACACAACTACATTTCGCTTTAAGTATGAGAGAAATTCAATTTAGAAGAAATAGGTTAGAAATATTTTATCCTTCTTTCTATTAGTTTAAACTTCAATTGCGACCAATATAATTATATTGTTTAAATTATGAAATGAACCCATTATCCTTAACTCTCTAACTTCTACTTTATTTTAACTTTGAAAAGCAAAGTGCTTTAAAAAAAAAAGGTAATTTTAAATTTAGAAAAAATATCAAAACTATCCAAAAAAAATTAGGACGCTGATAAAACTACCTATAAATGAAAGAAAAAAATTTTTACCATAAAAGATGAGTTCTATCTATTAAAACTACCCAAACGCATGGTTGTTAGGAGGCTGACTGATAGTTAGTTTTGACAAATAGAGCTCATATTTTATGAGTAGAAAATTCTTTAAAAGGTAATTTTAACAAACGAAATTCATCTTTTATGGATTTATGAATATTCTCAGCATCCGAATTTTTCGGGATAGTTTTGATATTTTTTTACTAAAATTCACTTATGAATGTATTTTGTAAGTCAACTTATATTTTTTAAAATTTTAAAATCTAATTTAACCTTATATATAAATAATATTTACATTCATTCTTATTCTTTATTAAATTTATATCTAGTAAAATTATTTAAATTAAAAAAAAATTATTAAATATAGTTTTTATAAATTGAATTTACCAAATATAATTATTACAATTTATTTAATTAAAAAACTAGTTTTACTAAACTATTTTAAAAAGTCAAAGTTTTGGTGAACGGAGTGTAATTTAACAAAAAAAATTATTTTATACATATGTAAGTTGATATATATTTAAAAGATTTTCTTATAATAAAATTTTATTTTTACATACTATAAAAATTAAATAAAATATAAATTTGGGTCTTATATATTTATAATAAAATTTACATCTATACCATTTAAATTTTCTATATCATTTAAATCTATACTGAATAAGTCATATGCCAAAACAAAATAGTAAATAGTAAATCAGAAAGAAAGAACAACAATATTTTTTTATTTATGTCATAGCGAACTATATGTTAATTTGTACAATGCCTAAAGAAAACATCTTACCATTATTAATTAATTAAAAAAGGGCAAGTGTTTATTATTACTCAAACATTTCCCAATTTTGAGTGATGATAGTAGTTGATGATTTGAATGGAGTTGGTGAATTATTGAAGCTTCCAACTCCTGATTCAAATGGCTCCCATTTAGTGGTCACTGACACCACATTGTTGTTGTTTAAAGGTGCAGAATTTCTTGCTTTCATGTTGTCAACTTTGTCCACATAGCTCTGCACTCGCTGAACCTGTATGTGTAAAAAGAATTTTCACATGTATGTGAGCCCTTATTATCATCAATAACTGCATTTGATAAAATAATGTGTAACATTTATAATAGGTTTAATTAATTTTCACTCTATAATTTTGCTAAATTTTGATATAATTTTTTTTCTTTCATTTAAATTTTGACATCATATCAAATTTTGTAATTGTTCAATTCCTATCGTAACAAAAATATTAACTATAATAAATATTTTATTACATAAAATAAATATATTTCTTTTAGGGTATAAATCCTAAATGAATATATTTTATATAGCAAAATATTTTGTTATATGTAACATTTTTGTCCCTATAAAAATTTAATCACAAAATTTGATATGTTATAAAAATTTAATTAAAAAAAATATAAAAATTAAATTAAAAATTTAATAAAACTATAAATATCGACGAATAATTTATCCTTTAAAGTAACATTATCCATATATAATTCTAACAATGACGATATATGGTTAATTTTGTAGTATCTCACATTCTCACAAATTAAAGCTAGATGTAAAATTGAATAGTGTGTAGAAGAATAACTAAGGAGTGAGTCCCTTATCATTTTTATACATAAAAAAAAAGGGAGTGTAATTTACCCTTAAAATTATCACTAGTAATTAAGTTGACTTACAAAGCAAGAAGGAGGTTTTGAAGTTTGTATCATCACTAACCTCAATTCTTCTCTGTACTTTAGCTTCTCCATCAGCTGCAATGGAATCCAACTCAAGCAGTTGAACCATTAATAGCTCTGTCAACATAACAAACTCTTTCTCTTCAACCTTGGAACCCCCACAAACAGTCCTCTCCAAATCAACCACCTTAAAAAAAATTAAATAAAAAAGAATCAACTATTAGCTCTTGTTATTATTTCCTAAGAGAGAATTGTGTTATACTCATTTTACATACATACACCAGATACTCTATCAATGCTTATTGTTTCGTAATAACATCTTGTTAGACATTACGTATTCATTAAATCACATTTTCATATATAGATGCATATAATTAGGTAATGCTATTTGAACAAGTGGTTTTGGCCAACCAAGTGCTAATCAAGTGGTTTATTTCTATGCAAAATAGAATATTATTTCAGTGTCAAATAGTATAAAAAATGCACTTAAATAAAGTTTTATTTGACACCTAAATTGTCTTTTATTTAGTATAGAAATAAATTACTTAATTGTATTTGACGGACCAAAACCACTTATTCACCTAAAATTATTGTATATAATTTACACGGTATAAAAGCATAAAATTAAATGTAGAAATAACTTTTGTAATCTAAAGATAGTAAGTTTGCATATAATTTACACTATTGATTCATATGTTTTAATAATATTAAAGAACGTTTTGAAAGAAATTTTGTATCTATCAAGTGACATTTTTATATACAAACATCTATACAAATTTTATAAATATTCTTTTTTAACCATACACTAAATGACACATATATATGATGATGTAATATAATACAGATGTATGTACAAATTTTATAGATACATTTTTAGTCCTACACTAATGATACATGTACATGATGGTGTAAGACCGAGAAATATTGTGTTGCACGTCGCACTGCACAACATTAACCACAATTTTTTTTCATACAACTTTGATCTATACTAAAGTGCGCACATTTTATATATAGATTTATATAATTTACACCACATAAACTCACAAAATAAACCATAGTTTGGTGGTTGAATGTTGTATAAATAACCTTTGTAATATAAAGACTAAAGACATATACCTTTTGATGTAGCTTGTCAACTTGTGTTCTGACATTGGAGACTGATTCAATTGCCTTTGAGATGATTATTATATCTTCTTCCCTTTTCTGCATCTCCTCCTGAAGCTTCTTCTCTCTGCTAGCTGGATCCTCTAACAATATGACCTTAGACATGTCTTTCACTCCCTCCATGTGCAAGCATTCTTCATCTTCCTTCTCTTTCCCTCTAAATATTAGCCTTTGTTCTTTAGGCTCTAGACCAGTCTCAGATGCAAGCACTCCTTTTAATTGCCCTTTCAATCAGCCAACCAAAGCAGTTAATAATTATGCATCAACCTCAGAGTTTTAATTTGTAAAAGCATGCCTTTTCTCTAAGAAATTGTAACAACTTTAACAGCCTAAAAATGCAATAGATGTTTATGCATTTATAAGATTTTTAAATTATTGTTAGGTGGTTCAATAAAAATACTTAGCTTTTTCTTATGAAATTATGTGACAATACTGTAAATACATGATTATGTATAAAATTAAACTTTTTACCCTAGTAAAAATGTATACAAATACTTAATGATGAATTCTGAAGGCAAAACTCATGATTTCAGCAAGGTCAATGTCTGATAAATATATATCAATAACCAAAAGGAAAGAAAGGAAGACTGAAACAAATCAATTAGAAAATGGTACAAAGGAATTACTACTCATTAGTTACAAAATCTTGACCACAGAAAAAGATTGCCCACTTGGTATATACCTTTCATCATCAAACAAAACCACACAAAAGTTAACTGTTGATGATTTCATATATAATAACCCTTTTTCATATAGGATCTTATTATTATCACCAAAAGGGGCAAATACTAAGAGAGATGCATATAGGATGATATGATATGGTATATAATGTGCTTACCAAAAGTGGATTGTGAAGGAACATTAACCTCATGGTGATTAGAACCATGAGATACCTTAATTTTGATCATTGGACTAGAAGAAGAAGAAGGAGAAGATGAAGAGTCAACAAATTTTTGTTGTCTCTTCTGAACAAGCATTCCACCAGGTCTCAATTCCCAATCTATATTAATACTACTACTTTCCTTAACCATCCCATCATTATTGTTATTTTTATTTTTAGGAGCTGGTGCACGTTTTGATGAAGATAGTGATATTCTTTTCATTGTCATCAACAGTGAAATTGGTAAAACAGAGCAATAGAACAAAGAAAGAAAGAGAGTGAGTGAGTGAGTGTGAGAGATGGAAGAGGAGGAGTGTGAGATTAGCAAAGGGAAATTAAAGGAAAGATGAATTGAGTAAGCAAACAAAGTTGTTGGTTTCAGAGAAGGGGACCCCTCAACTGTGTCTTTTACAAAAGCAACGGTAAAGTTGGTAGAAAAGCATGTACCGTACAAAACTTGTCACATATTGACACGTGTTTTTCAACAAATATTCCCCCACATCTCATCATGTTAGATCATTGTTCCGCTCAGAAATATTTATCTACTGTCTCTGCTCTGACTCTTTCTACCGAACCCATAAAATTTGATGGTGAATGATATGGGAATAAAAACTTTTTACTGTAAAATTATTCAAATTTTATTGATGACTATAGAAATGTATAGGAAAATTATCCGGCATGTCGCAAAAGTCGCGGTATATCGGTATTTTAGCATTTTTAGCAGTTGATCTTAATTAATTTTAATTATAAAATTAATATATAATTAAGATCAACGATTAAAAATATTGGAATATCGGTATGCTGTGATTTTCGCGACATATCGGATAATTTTCCAAATGTTATAATTAAATGAGTTTACATGAAAAAAAAAAGTTTACCATAAATTCAAGTGCCGTATACCAATGTGTGCATTTTTTTTTTTTTATTGGGAAAAGGGGGGTCTTGCCCCCAAAACAAAAGGGATTACATTCCTCTTAATCTAACAGAGCCAAAAGCATCAAGAGCTAAAGCAAGGGAAATATCTGGAGGTGGCGCATCAAAAACATGCAGGCCGACAGACAACTCATGACTTTTATTGGCAAGAATGTCCGCAACAGAGTTTGCTTCTCTAAAGGAATGCTTCCAAGTGATACTATGAATACGGCCAACAGTAATTATAATATCTTCCAGAATAAAAGCGCAGGGATGAAAGGAAGCACAACCATTTCGGATGAGGTTCAAAGCCACACTAGAGTCAGATTCAATGATGACATTGTGGAGATTATGAGCCACAACAATTTGGAGGCCTCTGAGAATGCCCCATAGTTCCGCGTTGGTGATAGAGCAGCTACCTATGTTGCAAGAGAAGGCTTTGATGAATCTACCAAGATAATCCCGGAATATACCGCCATACGCAGCATTACTATTGTGACCATAGAAGGATCAACCAACATTTATTTTAATGGTATTTTCTGGAGGGGGACACCACTTGATATGGGTATTGGAGCCATCAATAACAGTACAAGAAGGAGGGTTTTTCTTCATTGTATTAGCAATCTCAGAAGCTCGTGCTCTAATGGAGCTGATGGCAGAGTTGGGTGGAGTTATGCTACCTTCAAAGACCAACTTGTTCCGCAGGAACCACAGAGATGAGATAGTGGCTGCAAAGATGCACGGCCAATCGTTTTCCATAGATAGATTCTTGATTATCCAGTCACGGATGTTTAGAGCAAAAAAGTCTTGATGGAGGTGGCGAGGGGCAATATCCTTCCAAATCAATTTAGCATAGCTGCAGTCCCTTAGAGTATGAATTGCAGACTCCTCATGCCAATTGCATTTGGGACAATGAGGCGAATTGCTTAAATGGCGACGACGTCTTTCCAGGTTGGTGAGGATGGCTTCATGTGCTACCAGCCATATGAAGAATCTGATTCTTTCTGGGCCTTTCCAATTCCAAGCCAAAGAGAAAAGACGATCATTTGGTCCAGGATCTTCCATCAAGGAGAGGTAGGCAGTTTTCAAGCTAAAGGTCCCATCTGAAGTAGGTTACCAAGCTACGGTATCGTGTCCTTTCCAAGGAGAAGGAGGAGGCACACAGCGAATTTTGTTCACCAAATTTCAGGCAACCGGTCCTTGAGTTTATCAACATCCTAATCACTTGAAATAGACAAAAAATCATTTAGAGAAGAATTAATATCAGACGGGTTAATATTTTGAGTCGCAAAGTTATCCAACTTCCCTGTTCTGGGTAACCAGGCTTGGTTCCAAAAATTTATCTCTTCACCATTCCCAATGCGCCAAATTATAGTTTGCTCCACGTCATTCCAAGATGAACATATTCCTTTCCATAAGTTGGAATCATTCCTTTTCCTGTGTACACTAGGAATAGTATCATTGCCACAATGATATTTAGAGCGCAGCATTTTCACCCACAGGGTATCCTTTTTCTCAATAAGGCCCCAGCCAACTTTCATCATGAAAGCACGGTTTAGAGTATGAGCATGTCTGATCCCAAGACCACCAGTCTTTTGGGTTTGGAAAGATTTTGCCAGTTGATCAAGTAAACCTTCTTAGCATGCTCAGTTTCACCCCAGATGAAGTTTCTGCATTTACGGTCAATCAAATTACAAGTGGAAACAGGTAATATAGCAGTTTGCATGGTATAGCTAGGAATAGAGGAAAGGATATATTTCACCAAAGTTGTTCTTCCTGCAAGAGAGACGGTAGAAGCTTTCCATCTGTTGAGTCTCGAATTGAGCTTGTCAATGATACCCTTGTAGGTGTCTTTGGAAACTCTCTTATGGAGGAGCGGAATGCCAAGGTACTTCCCCAAATCAAGGGTCTTGGTGAAATTTAAGGACTCACTGATCTCTGTTCTAATATTGTTCCCCACATTATTAGAGAAAAAGATCCTAGTCTTCTCATTGTTAACTCTCTGGCCCGAGCTGGAGCAAAAGGCTTCAAGGATTCTTTTAATACCATCTACTTGTTCCATACTTGCTTCCGCGAAGAGAATAAGATCATCAGCAAAACATAAATGAGAAATGCTAGGACCATTCCTGTTAATTTGAATAGGTTTCCAGAATTGATGCTCAACAGCAGCACTAATAAGATGCGCAAGACGCTCCATGCATAAGACGAAAATATAAGGTGAGATAGGGTCACCTTGACGAATACCTCTGGAAGGGGTGAATTCATCTAAGGCGTCCCCATTCCATAAAACCCTCATTCTGGCAGTGGATATGCAAGTGTAAATAAGCTCAGTGATGTTCTCTGGTATACCAATATCAACTAAGGTTTCCCGAACGAAGCTCCACTTTAGTCTGTCATAGGCCTTTTCTAAGTCGATTTTGATAGCCATCCATCCTTTAGAGCCTTTCTTTTGCCTCATAGAATGAATCACTTCCTGAGCAATGATGATATTATCCGAAGTTTGCCTTCTAGGGACAAAGCTGCATTGATTAGGTTGGACAAGTTTCTCCATAACATTACAAAGTCTTCTAGCCAAAATTTTTGTAATGATTTTGTAAGATACGTTGCAAAGGCTGATAGGACGCATTTGCTTGAGGTTAGTGACAGGATCAACCTTAGGAATCAAAGTGATTAGAGTTTCATTAATCTCTGTGACATCAGAAGGGTGCCGAAAAATCTTCTTGACAAGGTTGCAAACGTCATTGCCAATCGAACTCCATTTTTATTGATAGAAAACAGCTTGAATTCCATCTCTTCCCGGAGCTTTGAGACCCCCTATGCTAAACTCTGAGTTCTTTATTTCAACATCTGTTATATCAGCCTTCAGGAGATCAATATCGCTCTGATTAAGGTTAGGAAAAGTCTGGTTCATGATGAAAGGGGTATCCGGAAGATCATCAGTGTATAAATTTTTATAGAAATCAGTTGCCATACATTCCAAAGTAGAGATGTCAGAGATCCAAGTACCATTATCATCTTGAATGGCTTCAATCTTATTTCTCCTGCGCCTTGCCAGAGTGGTTCCATGGAAATATTTGGTGTTCCTGTCACCAAATTGAATCCAATTACACCTCGATTTTTGGAACCATAAACTCTCCTCTTGAGACAGAATTTCTTCATACTCTCGCCATAAATCAATTTACAGGTTTTCAAGGAAGAGATTACTAGATAAGCTCAAGTTGTTGTTGATACCTTGCAATCTGCGAAGGATGTGAGTTTTCTTCTTTTGAATGTGGCCAAAGGTGTTGTGGTTCCAGCTTTTTAGATTCTCTTGAAAATTGATGATAGATGATGACCAAGAATCGGATGAATTCCAATTACTAGTAAGAAAGTTGTCAACATCAGGATATGAGAGCCAAGCCGCCAAGAATCTGAAGGGTCTTCTACCACGATTCGTAGATGCAAACGAGGAAAGTCTCAGAAGAAGGGGGAGTGGTCTGATTTCATCATAGGCATGTGTTTGATTCGAGCTTCTGGGAAGGCAATTTGCCAATCCAGGTTAGCAAGACCACTGTCCAGGGCTCAACAAGATTCCCACGTTTCCAAGTAAAGGGCCATCCAATATACCCCAAATCAATCAAGCCACAATCCGAAACACACTCAATGAAATCAGAGCAAGCACCATTAGCCATGCTTATAGCACCTCCCTTTCTTTCATGATTATGTAACTAGGCATTGAAGTCGCCAATTAAACACCAGGGTTGAGAGATATTAAGAGATAGGTTTCAAATACTACTCCACAAGTTTTTCCTAGACTGTCTTTGAGGGTTGCCATAAACTGCTGTTAGGAGCCAAGGAGGATAGTTGGATCCAGAGATTTTCAGGTGAACAAGTTGATGGTTGTGGTAGAGAGTATCAACTTTCCAGAACTTTGAATCCCACATACATCAAATCCCATCGGAGAAACCACGAGCTTCTTCAATAAAAAAACCATCAAAACCCATTTTATCTCTAATTTTCCTACCTCTGTCACCACTAATATGAGTTTCAAGAAGAATAATGAAATTAGATTCATATTCCCTTTTAAGGTCTCTGATCAAAGATGAGAAGCCTTTCCCCCCCACACCACGGCAATTCCAAACTATAAAATTCATCATTAATAGGAAGTAGAGAAGAGGTCGTAACGACCAGAGGCAATCAGGGGGTAACATTCACCTTGTTGATGATGGTACCTTGGGCAGAAGACACATGGTCTTGAACATTGGTTGAAGCTGCTGTTTTTACTTTCCCATTCGAAGCCGGCTTATTAGGAGGTTCCTCTTTCTTCCTAGCATCACCAGGGGGTAAGGAGCAAGAAAGGATTTTTGACAGCATGATCTTCAAGGGTTGTATCGTGGATTCGAGAGGCTTCCCAAGTAGCAGCTTGATCCTTCTTCATAATTCTCATCTTTTCTAGCATAGCAACTTCCATGGCCCTCATATTGGGGTTTCTGGAGGAAGACGAAGTATGTGATTGGTTGGGGAGTGCATCATTGTTCACTAAAGGACTCTTTTCAACAGCCTTCTCCATGGGCTTGGATTTGGGCTTAAAGTTTTTCTCAGCAAGGATAGAACCTGTTTTTGAAGTAGGGGCCTTTTTTCCTCCTTGTGGGCTTTTATCGGCTCCAATATGCTTCTGGATGGAGACGATGGACTTGGGATCAAGTTGGGCCTTAACCCCAGACGGTCCAGCTTGCATGGTGGCCTGGTTGCATGAAACTTTAAAGATAAGATCGTTTCTTTTCTCATCATTTGTAACGGGCACAGAATCCTTCTCTTTAAGAACATTAAAACGTGATCCTCTCTCCAATTCAGGCATTTGCTTTTTAATATTAAAATTTCCTTCCCTTTGATTCTAGGATTCATTAGGATTATTACTTTCTTTCCTTTCTGAGTTACGGTTCTCAATCTTCTTCCGTTGATTTCTCTTGACCATCATCCAAGGCCCAAAATCCGGGGGGTCTTGATTGAGGCCTTGATTGCTTTCTGATTGCATAGGATTCTCCTGAGGGGCTTTGTCAGCACCCTGTCCTTGATCAACTCCGGCGCCACCCTCTTTGGCCACTTCGACTTCCGGCTTTTCTGTCAGAGCCGCTGAGTTTGAAGGTTGATTTTCATCACAAGAATCAACTCGGTGCCCATATTTTCCACAGCTAAAACAAATTAGGTGAAGGCCTTCATACTCAACATTTAGTGTTTGGCCTAAGACTGAGATCCGTGGAACAAGCTTCTTTGACAAATCAATCTCGACACATATTCTTGCAAATTTGCCCCTTGATTGAACTGCAGTAGTTTTATCAATTTTCAACATAGTACCAATGGTAGATCCCACCCGCCATAAGAAATGCTTATTGTAGAGCTCAATAGGAAGATTTGGGATTCTGATCCAGACCGCAATCTTCTTAACTTGATCCGCAGAGGCCAGGAAGAAAGGTTTCCATCTTTGGATAGTCAGATAGTGCCCCGTAATCATCCGCGGTCCTTCAGTGAGAGCCAACGTATAATCTTCTTTATCTGAAAAATACACCAAAAAATAGTCACAATTCATATCAACGACATTAATCTTACCTTTCTTAGCCCAGTCTCGATTGAGTCTTTGTTCCATGAAACCAATACCAATTCTTTTGCCCAAGGTCTTAACCATAAGCGCTGCTTGCCAGGGCTTGCACCACTCCGCAAATTCTTCTTTTGAAACGGGGATATTTGGGCACGGATCAAAGGGTTTATCCTCTTTGATCATGTCCACCTCTTCTTGATACCAGCGATCTTCAGGGTTAGGAGATGCTTCATCAAAAGAGAGAGGCTGCTCCACAATCTTAGTCTTATCGCCAACTACTGATAGCAGAGAGTCTTTGTATGAAGCTTTAACGGTTAGAGGAGAAATCCCTTCTTCTCCTTGAACAATTTCCATGCTATCATTATTTGAATTAAGATCAATAACCTCACAGTCCTTGACCTTTTTGGTGCTTCGTAATATGAGATCTTCCTCTTGTGAGGAAACCTAACAGAGCTTTCAGTCATATTTCTTTTCAATCAGTCAATAGATAGATTAGCTTTTTTGTCTTTGAGATAAAAGATTCTTTTCATTCAAGATTAGCTCATAGTAGCATCTAAGCACCCAAAACCCAATGTGTGCATTTTGATTTGTGATTAATACACAGTGCCGAAATAGCATATGGAAATAATTTACCTACTTTAAAGCAAGCTTCGAAAAATTGGACAGTAAAACTAGAATAGAATAAAAGTTTTATTTTATTTTTTTAAAAAAAAATATAATTATTATTCAAAGAAAATCAAAAAGCACATATAGATACAAAATATAACAGTTTTATACATCAAAAAGAGAAAATTAGATATTCTGTATATTGAATTATGATTTGAGAGGATGCGCAATCAGTGGCGGAGCTTGAAGAAAAAATTTGCTGCCAAATTAAATTTTTTTAAAATTTTTTTTGCAAAACTTTAAGAACTCTAAATTATAAATTCTCTATAAATATATTCTAATATAATGATACTACATATTTATTAAATATTTTAATCCTATTAAATATGGCTTTTTAACGTAAATACGCAGCAAAAATGTATTTATTTCCAAAATGCGCATGCCTTATTTCTATTCTCATTCTACTCATCACCAAGTCGCCGATCCCACCAGAGAGATGGATTTTCTCACCAGAAAAGCTGCCCCCAATGTCGCCGACGCCAGAGACGAAATGGGCCATGCCAAAAAGCCTGCGTCCACTTCGCCGGTGTCAGTGGTGAGTTGACCATGTCACTTGTGGCTAGGGCGAGTTGGCAGAACACGAGGCAAACTTCAGCTGTTCCCCATGTGGCATGCATTGGGCATTAGTGAGGCTTGGAGTAGCTATATAATGAGGGGACTAGAACCAAATGGATCCCAAGCATTCAAGGTCAACTCCTCCTTTTTTTTTTTGGGTAATGCTATTTGAACAAGTGGTTTTGGCCAACCAAGTGCAACCAAGTGGTTTATTTCTATGCTAAATAGAATATTATTTCGATGTCAAATAGTATAAAAAAGTGCACCTAAATAAAGTTCTATTTGACACCGAAATTATCTTCTATTTAGCATAGAAATAAATCACTTGGTTGCACTTGGTTGGTGAAAACCACTTGTTCACGTAGAATTATTGTTTTTTTTTTTTGTTAGTCTAAGTGCGTTTAAATTTTTTTTCTTTTAAAGAGTTAAAAAAAAATGAGTGAATCCAGTGTTAATATAAATGAAAATTTTAAATAAATTAGATCATTTTCACATTTCTGCACATCTGAATGAAAATGTTAGTGGTGTTCGCTAATTTTCTTTTTATGTTTTTTATCATTATTATGATAATGAAACTATTATTTTTAATATTTGTTGTTAATGTTAGTATGGAACAATAATTATAGTTGTAATTATAATTATTTTTTTATGTTTTTTATTATTATTATGATAATGAAACTATTATTTTTAATGTTTGTTGTTAATGTTAGTATTGAACAATAATTATAGTTGTAATTATAATTATTTTTTTTAATATTGTTAGTCTTATTTTTGTTATTAGATTAATGTCGAGGTTGTTGTTACTATTATTAATACCTAACTACCACTATTGTTATTGTTATTGTTATTATTTTTATTTTTATTTGCATGCGCATTTAGGTAAAAAAGCCTATTAAAAATTAAATTAAAAAACCAATAAAATATAAATAAAAATAAATTAAATAGACAAAAAAATCTAATTCCAAGTCCACTGTAGTATAAAATTTTTTGAAGTTATGCGACTTGAAGTGATAATATGTAAAGTTTGAAGCCTTTAATTAATTAGAAAATCAAAATCCAAAGAAGACTAATCCAATTTGCAACAAGAGCTTAAAGTAATAATGTATATAATTTGAAACTAATTAGAAAATTAATTAAATTTCAAAGGTTACTAATCCAATTTGGATTAAGAAAAAAATAGTAAGTAAATGAGAAACATGAAAATTAAACCTAATATATTTAATTTGACAGTATAAAAATTAACCAATTGTATTAAACATATAATATAATATAGTATTACTAACTATTTGATAGCCCGAAAACCTTTTCCTTCTTATATAAAAGAGCTATTCCGGCAAGTGGACCGGATCAAGTAGTATCACTCTATGAGTGGATATCGTTCCCACGGAG
>JASCZI010000485.1:26457-40512 GCA_036250425.1 Stylosanthes scabra | reverse complement strand
ACTTCTCCGTGGGAACGATATCCACTCATAGAGTGATACTACTTGATTCGGTCCACTTGCCGGAATAGCTCTTTTATATAAGAAGGAAAAGGTTTTCGGGCTATCAGTGTGGCCGTGGACTCAAACAAATGCAAGGCAGTGATGGATTCCTCACCCCCAAGAAACAAAAAGGAACTTAAATCTTTCCTTGGTAAAGTCAATTCCCTTCGACATTTCATTTTAAACTTAGCTGGAAAAACGAAAATATTTACTTCTTTGTTAAAATTGAAACAGGGGGAACAATTTACTTGGGAGAAAGAGCACCAAGAAGCGTTCGACACCATTAAGATGTATTTGACTTCACCTCCGATTTTGACTCCAATTCGACAAGGACATCAACTTAAGCTATACATAGCTGCATCAGAAACCACTCTTGGGAGCATGTTGGCTCAACAAGATGAAGATGGAAATGAGAGAGTAGTTTACTACCTTAGCAGAACAATGACTGATGTAGAGACTAGGTATACCCCAGTCGAAAAGCTTTACTTGTCTTTGTATTTCTCTTGTACGAAACTCAAAAGTTATTTAATTGGAAGAAACATCTATGTTATTTCAAAATTTGATGTTATCAAGTACATGCTTTGCTATCCCATTTTAAGAGGCCGAGTCGGAAAGTGGATGCTCGGTTTGATTGTGTTTTCGTTGTTTTACGTCCCCGCTAAAGCCGTCAAGGGGCAAGTATTGGCTGATTTCTTGGCCGAGCATCCCTGTTTGGAGATCAAACCCATGGATGATCCCAAAGATGAACCCGTGAACAAAGTAATTGTTGGGTATTTCGAGTTACCAATTTGGAAAATGTTTTTCGACGGTTCAAGCCATCAACAGGGGGCAGAAATTGGAATTTTGCTAGTGTTTTCTGAAGAATTCCCAATGAAATTTCGTTTTCGACTCCACAACCAGATTTATAACAACGAAGCTGAGTACGAGGCTTTGATAACAGGGTTAGAAATCCTGAGACTACGAGGAGCCAGAAACGTCGAAGTCGTGGGAGATTCTCAATTGGTGTTAAGACAGTTACCTAGAACATACAGAGTGGTGAGTGCGAACCTTCTAAAATATTTTGCAATAGCCGCCCGTATACTCACAGAATTTGATTCTGTCATTCTGCGGCACGTACCGTGAGAATGCAACCAAGAAGCTAATGAACTGGCTCAAATGGCTTCAGGATACAGGTTTTCACCACACTTGATCAGTAAATTGGGAGAGATATGTGAAACTCTACCTCCTATAGAACAAAGAGAGGTTCTTTACTCAGATGTTGTTGATAATAATGATTGGAGAACTCCAATTATTGAATATATTCAAAACCCTAACTCAAACCCGAATAGGAGGGTTAAGTATTAGGCTCGACACTACCTGGTCATATCAGGCGAATTGTTCAGAAAAGGTGTCGACGGAACCATACTTCAATGCTTAGGGGCATCTCAAGCTTCGTTAGCCATGGTAGAAGTCAATGAAGGAATATGCGGTGCCCACCAAGCGGGCTGAAAGATGAAATGGATCCTTTTAAGGAGGCTCTTATTCTGGCCATTCATTCTTAAAGATTGCATTGAGTATGCGAAAAAGTGTGACCAGTGTCAACGACATGCCAACATTCAACACATGCCTGCAGATGATTTACATGCCATAGTAAAGTCCTGGCCTTTCAGAGGATGGGCGCTTGATCTAATAGGAATGATTCACCCACCTTCATCGAAAGGTCATAAATTCATTCTTGTGGCTGTAGATTATTTTACCAAATGGGTTGAAGCGGTACCCATGAAAGAAGTTACTCAAGCTAAAGTAATTGATTTTATCGAAGAATCGATTGTGCATAGGTATGGTATCCCTCAAAGTCTAACGACAGATCAAGGTACTATGTTTACGCGACGAAGTGTCGTCACTTATATGCAATCGAGACACATCAAGTTGCTTCACTCAACACCATATTACGCTCAGGCTAATGGGCAGGTCGAAGCCGTCAATAAAACCATCATTGGCCTCATCAAAAGGCATATAGGTCGACAGCCCAGAAATTGGCATGATACTCTTAGCCAGGTTTTATGGGCTTACAGATGTTCCCCAAAAGAGTCGACAGGCACCACCCCTTACGAGTTAGTATTCGGCCACCTCACCGCGTTACCTCTGGGGGTAGCCAATCAAAATGAATTGCATATCGATCAATATTGGTCAAGTATGCTCGATGAGTTAAATGATTTAGACCACATTCGACTTCAGGCATTAGACAAGAAGATCCTCCAGAAAGAGTCATTAACTAGAATTTATAATCGAAAAGTAAAAAGAAAAAAACTTTTTAGTTAATGACCTTGTTTTAAAACTCATATTACCGCCTGAAAGATCGAAAGGAAAGTGGGCTCCATTATGGGAAGGCCCTTTCCAAATAACTAAAAAAACTTGATGGAAATGCTTATGCCTTAAAAGAAAGCGCGACAGGCAGAAATGCAGGTGTTATAAACGGCAAGTATCTCAAAAAATATTATACTTAGAAAAGAAAGGAAAATATTACAAATCAAATAAAGCGGTCTAATGACAACTTCAAGTGGGTACGGAGCTGGTCAAGCGCCTCGACCTTTTTCTCAGCAGCATTGAAAAATGCGCGAGCTCTCCCCATATCGGTTTCAGCCTCGGAGGTCGCAGAAGCTAAAGATGCTTTGTTCTCTTCATAGTGTTTTAGCTTGCCCGACAGATCCTCATTGGCAGACCGGATATTCGCTAAACCTTCTTTAGCATCCGCAAGCTCGACCTCCAAAGCTTCAACCCGGGCGACAGCTTCTTGCTCCGATTTTCTCCCTTGATCAAGAACTTGGGAAATTTGCAGAGTGGCTTCCGAACAGTCGACTGCCCTTCGACACAACAATTTCCAACCATCAACAATAGCATCCAACTCTTTTTTCTGGCCCGCCAAAGCAAGAAGATTAGAGGAATAAAGTCCAGAGACGAAATCTCCGAACTGATGGATAAGGTCAACCTCCGAAACTGGCAATTCATCATCAAGAGTATTAATGGCACTAATCAGATCAGCCTTTAATTTGTCATCAGTGGCAAGATCTTCCAAAGGAAATCCTAGAAGTGACATGATCTTTGCGGTGATCCTTGACAACGTTGCAGGTATTGGAGGGACATCTCCAGCAGCCTCTGGTTTCGCAGTGTCTTTCGAACCAGCTCCTCTACTCAAAAGGACATTTCATCCTAATGAATAGACTTGTTTAGCTTGAGAGAGGAGAAGATCCAAACTCTGTCCTCGAGGCTCAGAGTGGGCAGGCTCAGGGGGCGAAGGTGCTACGACTGCAAGAGTTGGAGTTGTAAACAGGGCCTGTGGAGGAACTTCCTCCCCCTCGGTATCTTCTTTATCTGCGTCGATAGGAGAAGACTCCTTGTTAGAGAAGGGAGTCCTGGCTTGCCTAGGCTGTAAAAAATGGGGGTTAGAGAACAAAATAAAGAGCGATATGGAAAAACGACATTATAATTCAGTTTCTCCTTACCCTCAGAACTCGAATAGTGGCAGGAGTACGTGACGTCTCTCCAATTCTTAAAGCCTTCTTCGAAGGTAGACCCTTCGAATGACTTCGAGTATTCCTCTTCCTCGACCCCGAAGCTATAGCTTTCCCTCAATCCTGTTGTCGATCTAAAGGTCGGAGATGGAATTTTGTCTACACGAAGAAGAATGGCAAGATTGATACACATGATTTATAAAATCGGGAATGAAAGCTAATAAATACAACATTTACCTTTGGTTTTTGTCGGAAGCTTCATGTTGGAAAATGACGGGCCAATATACCGAGTATGGGTTGTGAAGTCCTTCGACCACCAAGTCGTAAAAGACTGGGTACACTGCCAACACCTGGCAATCTCATGGAATGATTGGCGGTTGAATTGTTCCTCCATCCTCTCGTGGTTACGGTCTAAGAGCTGCTCGAGCTTCCCAAGATCATCCACTTCATAATGCACCAATTGATCATCGGTGTCTGAGAGAAGAGGAGCGGGTAGAGCTTGAGCAAGCCCGAATTGTCGGGCCACATATTGAGGAGAGTAGGAAACCCCTTTCTTTTTTAGAGCAAGGTTGGACTCCCCTAGCAACCCAACCAGCAGAAGTCGAGCAGTCAAGATCGTCGACCAATACTCATTGAGAATAGCTTGAATCAACGGATCGGGATGAGTAAAGGAATTCACAAACGGGAGTACGTTCTCCTTCCCGGTCAGAGGATAGGTAAGATAGTTTTCACCTTCATCAGAATCGATGTTCATGAAGAGGGTGAGAAAATGTATGAAGGCTTCACCCCTCCCAAGGCTACTAGGCTTAGGCCATGTCAGGCAGGCTAGCCTAATTCTACAAGTCGAGGGCTCACTTGATACCTTTGAATCATAATCGGCTCGAAAACAGCTTTCAACCAGAGATTTACGACCCAAAGTGGTCCAAAGGGATTATGTCTTTTTTCGCCAGCTCTAATCTCACTCACCACAATCGAAAGGCTTTCATAGAGTTGAGCTAAGATTAGCTGGGCTAGGTCGACATACTTCTTCCCATGCAGAAGGACAGCCAGGGTCAAATAGTTATGTTTCTGCATGACGATCGACTTGGTGCAGAACACAAAAGAATTCAACCAAACAAAAAGAAAGGTTATATGTTCCAGCTCGGTGATGAGCTCATTCTCTTTCCCCATGTTGTCTTGAATGAACCTGAAAGCAGTCACCCCGCTGTAATCCAAAGGGTAAGCAGCATCACTGATTTCAGGGCACGAAGAGCCAGCACTCATAGCCTCGGCATCAGCAGGAAGCCCCGTGAAGGCATAAACTTCCAAAAGGGTTGGACCCATCATTCCGTAAGGAAAGTGGAAGTTGTTGGTGGAGGGGCACCAAAAATACAGACACGCCGACAGCATAGGGGCAACGTAAGAAAGATCCTCACATGCGAGTTAGAGAGCTTGAGTTAAACCTAGGGTTTCCCACTGATCCCCATAAACAGGCGCCAGCCTTTGCATCCACGCGCGAAAAATGAGAATGGATTCTTTCGGAGGGCTATTCTTAGAATCCTTCTGGAGAAATAAGATGTATCAACATCTTTCTCTCCGAAGATTAGGGGAAGATGATCAGGAACAGAAGGGAAAGTTTTCATCGAGCTAGCCTTTCTTGGAACAAGAATCGGTGCTAAGAAAGAAAAGACCCTGGAATCAATGGTAAATGGGAGAAATATTTGTTTCTGCTAGATTACAGTAGAATCAATACAAAGATTGGGAGCTTGAAGACCATCCTTGCGAAGAATGAAGGATCTTTCGGAAGCCACTAGGATCAGAGCATCATCAGCGATGGGAACCTCTGGCCAGAGAATAGAAGAAGCAGCTATTCCTTTAGATGTTGAGGAATCCCTTTCGGGATAAGACTCACTAGAGCTGTGAGAAGAAGAAGAATCAGAAGAAGCCATGAAAAGTGATGAGTTTCTATTTCAAGATTATGAAGAGTTTTTCTCTGAAGTTACAGGAATGACTTTTGAGAATAAGGATTAATGAGCCTTTATCTTTTTATAGAGAAATAAATAACCAAACCGGCGAGTTTCATAGACAGAGAGTCATTCCTGATTCTTCGCTTTCTCCACCTTTTCAAATTCTTTTCCAAATTTAAAATTTTCGAATTTGAAATTTGGTGGGAATTATATCTTTTACCATATTTGTTAAAAATATTATTAAATGCGAAGGAACTTATTGAAGAAATATTTTGACCCCCGTTCCTAGTGTTTGTATTGTTCGACGAAAGATAATATAGTCGAATATAAGACAGAAGTCGAAATCATAAGAAAGAAATCCAAGTTGAAAGTTAAAAAGAAAAAGGAGCATCTCTTATTGTCGAGCGTGAGATAAAAATACGATTGTTCAAAGCAATAAATAATTGTCAGATTACAAACGTTAATTCAAAAAAGATCTAAAAGCTAATTTAAGCTCCTCTTGATGTTTGTTCAGTTGAGAAGATGTTTCGACTGCTTGCCTGTGCCTGGCCTCTGCTTCTTCTACAGTACTTGAGGCTGCGGCATGCTTTGAAGTACTTCAGGCTCTTTTCTGCTCAATACCCAAAAGGGTATTCTTCAAATTGTAATTGGTGGCCTTGATCTTTGCCAACCCGGCCATCGTTTTGGACAGATTTTGTTTGGCCAACAGAAGCTCTCTCCCAAGTTCTTCAACACGCAAGCGTTGCGTTTCTTCTAACGATTTCACTTCTTATTCCTTGACGACCCCAATGTCGACTAAAGGTTTAACCTTTGAAAAGGCAGCACCATATTTAGCCATATCTTTCTTATGCTTCGACACGTCATCTCTTGCTGCCTGAAGATCTGCCGAACTCGACTCGAAAAGAACATTGCTGTTGTAAAGATCTTCTATAAAACTCTCTAAAGAGAAGGCCTCAGAGTTAGCATGTTGGTTAAGAAAGGTGGTGGCTTCCAGGAGTTGAGATTTGATTTCAGCGCTTGCAACAATCTCTTCAAGGGAGTGGTTCAGGCACCCCAGCACTTTGTTTACTTTTGCGACTATAACAACACGATCAACAGTGCTTTGTCGAGGTAAACGTTGAGGAGTTTGGCCATAACCAGAAGAAAAAGGTTTTTCGGTTTCAAATTCCCCGCTCATGGCAACGGGCACTGTAGTGAGAAAAACCTCTTGTGCCTCTGATAAAATTGAGTCGAGATTAACCTCATCATCTGCGAAGTCTAAGTCACCAGCTTCAGGCGTTGGCACAACAAAAGGCCCTTCCTCATCGATTAAGCTTTCTTTGATTGGAGAAATAAGTGACGATTCTGGCTTGAGGAGGATCAAATCCGAAGAACTGACGGCCATGGTTGACGTGTCCGCAGGACAAGAAGTGGACACAAGGACTGGAACAGTTTCCTAACCTAAAGGGGTGTATTCAACCTGTGATATAAATCGACACAGGTGTTAAATGATTACATTTAGGACCACTGGATAATAAATGATAAAGAAAGGTCATCAGGTATACCCGTGTTGATTCTGTTGAGGCTTGTGATCTAGATACGCCTACCAGGCCCACAGATACGGATCTATTGAACATGGCAGGATTGGATAAAATCGCTCTGGCACTCTCCAAATTAGACTGAGTTGTCGGATTGGACATGAATATTTCTTGTTTCCCCGATACTTCAGCCTTCTTCGACTGCGAAGAAAGATCGATCAGAAACATGCAGAAGGCATATCATGAAGAAAGAAGGATTGACCTGTACCTTTTCCTGAGGTTGTGACGTGCGGGCCATCTTTGCAACGGGACCTTCAGCATCAGATATGCGCTCGACGACATTCCGCTTTCTAGACGTAAGCGTCGCTGTACTTGAAGATTTTGCTCAAGCACTTCCTTTCCTCTCCTTTTTCTTTTTTGGAGAACGCTCAACATCCAAAACCCAATCTTCAACAGGTTTAGTGGGTTCGGAAGCTGTCCCTTTTATAGCAATTGGCTTAGCCGCTGGCAAAAAAGGGGATCAGTTAAATGGCTAAATAAGCAAACGTATTGTAATAAAAAACAATACCTAGTGGGTATCTTTCTATCTTGGTGAAGCCCGAGATTAGGTGATGTGTTTCTCGACACCACTCGTATAGAGATAAGGTTACTCCACAGAGATGTGGGGCAAGTGGATTGGTAATGTAATCCCAACTGAGTATACCTTTTACAGGATCAGGTAGCCGGTCTGAGATACCGAATTGGGCGTTTGGAAAAGGAGGGTATCTAAACGATTTTACAAAATGTTATGGGCGAGCTAAAGGATCGATCTGTTTGGCTTTTAAATAGTTTTTAAAACATCGATACTCATGAGCAGCCTTTTTCCTTTTCCAAATATCTAATGCGCTATAAAAAGTCGGCCTGAGCCACATTACGTTCCATTTCACTTTATAGAATTTTTCAAAGGAAAGAATTTCATTAATATGGGTACCTTTGGTCTTCTTCGACACAGGAGCACTCTACACAATGGAAGCAAGATTTAAGTTAGTCAGCGCTTGCTCTAGAGATGGACAATGGCTGATAAAATAGCTCGACCACCAATCGTCGAAAGATTGTGTAGGATAACAAAAACGAGTAAAACCAGGCACTCGATGGTATTGTTTGACTCTTTCCTCAGTTAGACTAATGGCATCATCAAACTCTGCCGTGTTGCTTATCTCATATTTAACTGATGGTTCGGTGGGGTTAAAATAGACAGGAAATGGCAAAGCTTGGGCAAAGCCAAATTGTCGAGCTACGAACTGAGGAGAGTACAAGTTGAGTTTATATCTCATCTCCAAAGTTCCGTCACCAGGTGCCCCTACCCTTAGTTTTTGGGGAACCAAGGGATGAGCCCACATTTCATCTCCGGCTGGTTGGTCTGGTGGATAGTCCAAAGAGTCAAAGCAAGGGGCAGCAGGTAAAGGAAGGCTTATGAAAGGGAATAAGTCAAAAGTCTCATCATCAACATCATTTTTTAGGTCAAAAAACCAAGATAGATATAAGCGGAAAGACTCCAAGCTGTAGTGGGATGAGGGTTTCTGCAAATAGGTCCGTTGAATCCCGTTTATAGCCTTCTTAGGCAAAGCATCCACAGCTAGCGGGATGTGGGGACGGAAAATGGCTTTCAACCACAGGTCAACTACCCAAAGAGGCCCAAAAGGATTTAAGGAGTTATCGCCTACCCGGATAGTCTCGACAGCAAGCGTGAGCGCTTCGTACACTTGACCCAGGATTAAGTTGGCTAATGAAACATACTTTCCCTTATGCAGCATGGCAGCTAGTGTCCTATAATTTTTCCTGTGCATGCATATGGATTTTGGACAGAAAACGAAGGCATTCAACCAGCAGAGAAGAAAAGCCGTGTGTTCGACATTAGAGACAGGGGTACCATCAGCCCCTTTATTCTTTTTTATAAAGTTGGTGTAAGAGGTTTCTGAAAAATCAATACCAATCGAGTCTTCAGTATTGAATTCATCGATCCATGAAATAGCATCCCCATTGGATGGCAGCCCCGCTATGTGAGCAATGTCAAGGAGCGTTGGCGTCATCATCCCACACGGGAAATGAAATGTATTGGTAACAGGCGACCAGAAGTAAAGGCTGGCGCCCAACAAAGGTTGGTGGTAGGAAAGATCATAGCAAGCTAGTTGCAAAGCTTGATTAATACTGGCATCGACCCGTATTTGCCTATAAAAAGGTCTAAGTCTTGCTTTCCATTTGGAAAAAAGGGCCCTAGCCTCTTGTTGAGGTCCTATTCGAAATACTCTAGTCTTAAAATAATCTGTTTTTACGTCTTTGCAGAAAACTAGAGGAAGATGTTCGACAGTCGAAGGGAAAGAATGTGAAATTGAATCTAGCTCTTCCCTGGTGGCAATAGGACCTAAAAAAGCATGCAAAGTATTGTCTACTTTAAAAGGGAGTAGTACCTGGCTTTGCCATAGCTCCGAGGTCTCGATTGAAGGTTCTGGCGCCTTCAGGAAGCCATCCTTAGTAAGGGGAACTGTCGTTTCCACTACTAGAAGCTCAGGGGGAACGGAGGCGGTTTCTTTTCCAAATAGCTTCTCTTTCTTCTTTTTCTTTTTTCCCTTTTCCTTGGAAGAGGTAGGAGGTGAAAGGTTAGTGGCCAGGTTGCGGAATCTCCGGAGTGATCTCTGTGTGGGAAGAGGCTGGTGACGCCATTGATGAAACTCGGCAGGAGTTTTTTGTTTTTGAAGGCGTTGGATAACTTTCAAAGCATGATGGCCCGATTTAAGTAAAAGAAAGGGTAGTTTTTTGATCACCTTTTATAAGGCTCTGACGCACGCCATTGAGCAGAAGGAGCGATTGGCACGTTTCAATTGGAAAAGACGTAACGTCTTTTCAAAATTCGAAATTTAAGAGTTTATTAAAACTTGAAAAATTATAAAATAATAATTCAAGTTTTAAAGGGGCAATTTGTTAGGCCAAAATAAAATATTATTTTCCCGCCTAAAGATGGGATTGTTCAAAGTATTCGACTCCTATAGAAGAGAAAAAATATTTTTCGACTAAACATCAATCAGTGGAGTTGGTCGAAGAAAATGAGAGTCGAAGCATGTGTTCTAGGTTTGATCTTATCCGAACAGGTTCACTAAAGATCGTGGGCAGTTTTCTTCCTAGGCAAGGCATAGAAGACAACGTGGGAGCTGAATTTGAGGAGTGAGCCAGCATCCTGATCATGGGATAACTGTCTGCAAATATTTCATCTATAAATAGACAAGAGAAAACAATCAAAAGGGACGATTTTCTTCACAACCACTGAAGCTCCTAACAAGTTCCTAGTCTCCTCAGACGCTACGGAAGAACAATAGAGTGCAAGTGCTGCATGTGAGTAGTCGACGAATACTTTCTTTCATTCTTTACTGTTTTCTTTCTTTTATGTTGTTATTCTTGTCATTTTCTTTTTGTCATTTCTTTTACTCATTCCTGCCGTTACATGTTCTTACCTTTTGCTTCTTTTATTTCTTGTTATTTCTATTACATTGTCACTTTCTCTGGCGTTTGCCCAGTTTTGTGCGTTTTACTCATATAATTGCAATAAGATCATATAAAGTTAGTTCAGTTTCGCCTTACTTGATTAATTGGAAGGATTCATCTATTAATAAGGAGTCGTATCCCGCTCCTCGATCTGAAATTGTGGTACTCAGCTTTTATTTCGACACTGCCAATAAATTTGAGCGAAACACTACCAACGTCTAATGACTAATTCCTCTAATAATGCAGAAGCAAAGTGACCGATCATCCCAAACAATTAAGCTCCATTTTCATTCTCTAAGGAGAATAATCAAACCCGGCAAAGATGGTTAAGGAACACAAACTCTAATCCATCGGTAGAGATTAACATTCTTAATTAAGCTCCATTTGAATTTTTTTTAAAAAAAAAAAAGTGTTTAATATAATATAAGGACCCAAACTCGTTGCTCCCACGCTAGGGAAAGAAAGATGTGGATCATCAGATCAGTCGAAGGCCCAGTCTTACACATTTGATTTAGTTCAATAACCTGGTTGGATCACACTTGTCCGACCTGCAGGCACTAATTAGAGTAAGGGACTATGGCGATTAAATTAGTAAAAGTTCAAGAGACAATAATTAGAGTAAGATTGTAGACTTAGGCATGCTTCGAGCATCTATCTTTGATGAAAACGCCAATTAGAAAGTTACAAAAAATACACCCTAAAGAAAGATTTGTGTATTAAAATTATGTAAGAAAGATTTGTGTATTAAAATTGTGTAAGAATTGTATATAACATATTACAATGCATAAAGTATTTATATGTGAAGAGAGAATTCGAATAATAATAACCTAATATTCTATAATTATGAGTAATATCAAACTAATAAATTCAAATATTATAATTAATATTAATTGATACTAATTTATTCTAACAATGCCGAAGAAAATGGTGAACTAATTCAAATGATACCTTTTTAACTCTCCTCATTTTGAATTGGATGGGCTTATTTTGAATTGGGCTGATAATGAATGATAAAAAAAAATGACTTTCATTTATAATAAAAGGAGAGAAATTTAGAGGAAATCGTAATTCAATTTATGCGAATTTGGGCACCATTTCATGCACACATGATTCATATTATGTCTTTTAATAGTTAACATGACACCAAAAGGAGTGGTCTTGAGTTGACCATCGATTTACGCCCAATTTGTGATCGACCTAAAACCTTAGGTGTAAATAGGTTAAACGACTTATCAAGGGCCTACAGCTTGGTTTGTGATCGACCTGATCTGAGTACATTGGACCTCAAGGATACCATATGGTCTAATTGCATTATAGTACCTGAATTAAAATTATATCTATCCGCAGCCGTGATCTAGATCAAATGGTAGTACTCCTAGCTTCACAAGGAGCTATATATGTGTGTATTAGGATCGTGTAAAGATATGTCATTGAAAATAAATCATGAGAATACCCGCCTTCTCTCCCAAAGATATGTAATCCAAACCCTATTTCTAATACTTTTTGACTACGAAAGGATTTAATTAATCTTTGCATTTCCTTGCAGATACACCTCGGATGATGCCAATTTGACCTGCCCCGCCTTATATGGGGCGAGTATTTGGAACGGTTGCGTACGTGGGTATGAAGCGGGTATGGGTAGCCTCACCCCATATATAATTAGTTTGGTTTTTTAGATATTTAATAATATTTAGATAATGTTTTGGTAATTTTAGTTTAGAAAAATTGTAAATTTAATTTTTTTTTAGTTTAAAAATATTATATTGTTGTCATATTGCAAATAATTACATATTATTTGTATTTAAGTATATTTCTGAAGTATTTTATTACATAACTAATAATTTTTTTGAGTAATTTAATTTAATTTAATTATGTTATAGATACCCGTAGATTTGGATATGTGGCTAAAAATTAAATACCCGTATATTTGGATTTGGGTATGGATACTTAAATACTCGTCCCGATCTGTCTCATTGTCATCCCTAGGTGATTGGAAGGTTTCCTTCACTCCCACCAATTTTACCCTAGGTAAGCATTATCGCTGAATAGGATGGAACAAAATGTTGCGAATACAAATGAAATTAAGAACTTTATTCGTATAATAAATGGAATGATATTAGTTATTACATTGTCTAAACTCTAAAGTCATGAAGAGCAACCCTATGAATTGATGTCCAAAAGTCAAGTTTACATGCCCCCTAAAGTTTAGGAGTTTAGGTGTGTCTATCTCAGCTTTTCATGCATGCAAATTGGAATGCAGGTTGGGGTTAATTAAAGCAAAAAAGCACGTTTTTGTGGGAAGTGATTATGAACGAAGCCGTTATCAACGGAAGAAATAACGCGTTCAGCTCCCTTTTGGGGGGTAAAAAGGTCAATCATCATATCATGCCTTTCCATTGTCCCAAACATACATAGCACCATGCATTATTTTAGGTTAAATTTGCGAGGGAAAATTGGAAAAAAACAAACAAATTTTTTGTTTAAGAAAAGTAATAAATGGACTTTTTAATATACAAAATTATATCCTCAAACAAATAAACCTAATAATTAAAATATTAGGATTGTTATACGAAAAAAAATTAACATAATCTGATCTTCACATTAGAAGCGAACAATGTTTTTGAAACATCTAAGTTTGCTGTACATTTATATTATTTTTTATCCCTTTTTTCAGTTTTTTTTATCTTTATCAAAATATTAAAAATACTTTAAAATTTACCTAATTTCTAAAATAGAATCCTGCCATCGGTGGAAAGGAAATTTAAAACTGTAAATTCACCTTGGAATTAAACCAAAAATAATTAATCAGTACTTTCTATCCATTTTATATTCTTTTCCTAAATATATTCCTTCTATATCCCTTTAATCCAGTCTCGCCTTCCAATCAGGAGTGATTGGGGCTGTACATAATATTATACTTCTCTATAAGATAATTATTAAATTGAGTTTTTATATTATATTGGCTAGCATAGTCGTTGATGTTATTCCATGATTGCAAGAATTCCTTTTGAAACTGTATCAAGGCGGACTGAATTTTATAATAGTTGTATAAAAGAGCAATGATTTGAAAGTTTGTCCATCCGTTAATTAATAATATAATAATAAGAACTAATAATCCACACAATTTTTGTTTCTATTAATTATTCTAGGTTTATTTATTTTTAAAGGAAACCAATTAAACAATATTTATTCTCTTTAGTTGTAGCATGATTAACTGCACTCCTACCAGCCATGGAATTACAACTAGTAGGGGCAAAATTTTTAATTTTGAAGTACTAACATCGATCATGAAGCAATATGATATAGGAATATGCACTAGCTATATATGACAAGTAAACACTACTTAAAGTAAAAAAGTTATAAATTAAACATGTCTTACTTAATATCATTATGTATGTGAAAAGTCTTAATGTTTGTCTATTTGGGCGCCATTATCTTAGTTAAACAATTTTTTTTAACAAAATAAGATATTTTTTAAATGTTTTTGCGTGTTTGACAAATTTTCATTAGAAAAAGTAAAAGAAGTAGAAAAATTAAAAATCTTAT
>JASCZI010000485.1:0-26400 GCA_036250425.1 Stylosanthes scabra | reverse complement strand
TTAAGATAATATATATATATATATATATATATATATATATATGAAAAATTCTACCATAGAGACAATTAAGTGTTTTTTGACGAGGATATTACCATATTTAGAAGTTTCTCTCTCTTTTTTAATTGCACATCAAATTTTAATAGCACAAATCAACGATCAAGATTTAATATCCTCATTAGAAGACACTTTAGTATCTTCATCATAGACCTTTCCATATATATATTTAAAAGATTTTTTCACATTAAAAAAGAGATATTTTAACATAATATATAAACCAAAATTAATTTTATGTTATCATATCCAAACATAATTAATAGCAATAATTATACACAACCAAGCATTTTTATCAACCAAGTCTAATTAAGCTCCACACACACGCATTTTTCGTGTTTTTAATTTCTGCAACTTCTTCTTCTTCCTCCTCCTTCTCATCATTATTATTCTTCTTCTTCTCCGTAAATTCCTATTGTTTCTTCCGACGACGATGACGACAGCAGTGGCGGCGACGACACGGAGGAAGGCAAGAAGGAAGAGGAAGAGGACAATGATGAGGGCAACAGAGGAGGACGAGAACAAGAATGAGGCAGCGACTACGACAGCGGCGATGAGGAGGAGGAGGAGGATGATGATGATCACAGTATTGAAAGTGGAGAAGAATAGGAAGAAAAAGAAATATAACACAGAGGAGGAGGAGGAGGAGGAGGAGGAGGAAGAAGAAGAAGAAGAAGAAGAAGAAGAAGAAGAAGAAGAAGAAGAAGAAGAAGAAGAAGAAGAAGAAAAGAAAACATGTTTCTGTTTTTCATAAAAGTTCATTTCTGTTTTCATGAAAATCTAATTCAGTTTTTATATGAAAATCTATTTTTGTTTTTCATGAATATCTGTTTCTGTTTTTATGAAAATCCATTTCTATTTTCGTGAAAATCCAATTTATTTTTTATATGAAAATCCATTTATGTTTTTCATGAAATCCAATTCTGTTTTCATGAAAATTCGTTTCTGTTTTTCATGAATATCCACAACACAACGATGAACAGAAGAAGAGGAGGAAGAAGAAGAGGAGGAGAAGGAGGAGGAGGAGGAGGAGGAAGAAGAAGAGGAAAAAGAAAAAGAAGAACATGAGGAGGAGGAGGAGGAGGAGGAAGAAGAAGAAGAAGAAGAAGAAGAAGAAGAAGGCGGTGGCAGTGATGATAATGATGGCGGCGGCAGCGACGACAACGACAACGATGGCAGATGCAGAGACGGAGGTGAGCAACGAAGATGGCAACGCAGCAGGAAGAAGAAGGAGAAGGAGGCGCTGTAGCAGAAACAGGAGAAGAAGAATGCACGTGTTTTCATGTTCTTTATGTAAGAGTGGTTACTTTTTTCTTGATTGATTTTGGTTGGTAAAATTGCTTGAATATGTAGCATTACTTTTTTTTACATGAAATATACAAACATAAAATTACTTCTACTTTTTTAAAAAAATCTTTAAAAAAGATGTTACTTAAAAAAAGATTATTTTATACTTTTATATTGTAAAGCCCACGAAATTATTAGCTCGGAATAATTAATTAATCGATTGATTAGTTAAATAAATAAATAAAGTATAATTATGTAGATCCCCAGATGGGATAAATAATTGAGACCTCAGAATTTGGAATTTTCCCTGAAATATTTGGATTCAGTTGATTTTTTCTGAGTGAAAATGAGTAAGTTGTTGCTAAAGACTGCGTAGTAACCCGAACCGCATTTTATGACAGTACCGACTTGGGGCCGTTGGGAATAATATAAGGTGAAAGTAAAAATATAGAAATGCTCCTAAAAATAAATGGGACGCGGCCACGAACACCTTTTTAAAAATTTTGGCTCGAAGCCGAGTCAATATGCGAATTTACCAAAATCCCCTCATTAATGAACTAAAAAGGGCTAAAGCCCTTTTTCTATTCATTCTAAAAGTTGTGGTGGGCACTATTCACCATCAACTTCCAAACGCTCATAACTTTCGTTTCGGAGTTGCGATTGATGCACTGTTTGCGGCTACATAAAGCTCTTCTAATCCTCTACCTACCATACCAATTTTGAGGTAAGGAATTCGAATTTTCTTCTTTATTTCTAAAACCTAAGTTTGCGAAAATTATGGAATTTTTGAGTGTTTGAGATTTTGTGATTCTTGATGTTATAGGAGTGCTCTAGCTTGGATTTGAGCCAAGAATCACCATCCATATCTTTTATTCAAGGTAAATGCACTCACTCCCTATGTTCTTACTATTTTTCATGAACCCTAAGTTGAGAAATTGAGAATTTTTGTGTTATAGTGATTGATAGAGCTAAGTGGAGATTGATGAAGTTTATGGAAGCTATGGGGGTGAGGGTATGGTGGACCTGGGATGCTCAACTTGATGAATAAGAGAGTGGAGCATACTCTTATTATAACATGTAATATGGTGGACCTGAAATCCAAGTATGGTTTTAATTTCGTTAATGTAACATGTAATATAGCATGATATCCTACGCTAGTTGCACTTAGTAAAAATGAGAATAATTATGTTGAGTGATGGTAAAAATGATTCGGCATAGCCTTAGAAACTAAAATATTTAAGATAAATAATGAATGATCCTGAGAAAAAAAATAAGAGGATAATAATTAAATGATGAATGAGCAAGGACATTGATGATTGAGGATGAAAACACTTGAAAGAAAATAATAAGGATTTAGGATCACCTATGCATGACATGTGTAACATTTGATGGTTTTATGTCAACGAGTGATTTATTTCATTAGCTTGATTAAATGGTATGATTTTGAAGTGTTTTGAAAGGTTTGGGAATGGTTTAGAAAGGATTTGAAAGAAGAAAATGATGTTTGCAAGTTTTGGTAAAACTGAGTTTCTGGCTAACTTTGGAGATCTCTAAATTGATTTCTATTTTGAGAAAAGCCATGAGTTTATATGATTTTAAAGATTGTTTTAAACTCTTTTGAATGCCTCTGGAATGAAAAGATTTGGATAAGTGAGCAAGAAGTTATGATGTTTTAAAGTTGGTTGAAAATTTTACAAATGCTGTTAAATCTGTTTTTGCCCAATAATTCGACTCACACACCTCCAGAGTCAATTCAAATATGTCCATAGGCCATAAAAATGCATTTTTGAAGCTTTTGAGTCGACTCAGAGTGTGTTGAATCGATTCATTTCAACCCAGTAGCCTTTTTTAAGAGTTTTAAAGCTAGAGAATCGATTCACACACCTCCAGAGATGATTCAAAGTGACACAGGGGCAAAATGAGATGTTTTAAATCATGATGAGTCGACTCAATCCCCACTGAATCGACTCACCTTTGATTTGTTTTAAGACAAAAGTTATCTAAGTGTTGAGAGTCGACTTACGGGGCTTAGGAGTCGATTCAAAACACAATAGAGGCAAAAGTTAAGTTTTTCAAGAGCATAGAATTGACTCACGATGCTCAGAGTTGATTCGGGGATGTCCCAGAGTCGACTCAAGGCCTGAAGAGTGGATTCATTTTGAAACTGAATTGAGATTTTCAAGTATTTGGTTTAGAGAATCGACTCACCTCAAGCCTGAGTCGATTCCAACCTTGAAACCTTGTACTTTCAAGCTAGTTTTTAAAGTTATGTTTTACCCACTACTCCTTACACTTAGTTAGCATCTCATGCATGGTGAAAAAAGAATGAGTGATGAATATTAAAAAGATAGATACGATGATGAGTGTGGATAATGGAATATCCAATTGATACCTCCTAAGATGGACTTAATAAGATCAAGAGGTTGATGAAAGGTAAAGGATTACGAAGGAAGAAGTTAAGATGGATGATTATAGTGAGAATGATTGATGAGTAGGATAATGAGGATGATTAATATGATGATAATGTTATTGATGAGGCCCCAGAGAGAGTTGAGAAAGTGTGATGCCTTTGCCCTATTTTCCTCCTGGTGGTATGATTATGAGGTTCTTTCTCAAATGTGATGGGAGTGATCGGGTACTCCGTTCCCGTAAGTGTGACTCCAAATAGACGGTGAGAAGGCATGAATTGATCCCTTCTATGTTTATCCTCCTGGGAAAGTTAAGTTCGCCTCCAGAGAAATGGTGGAAGGTTTGGATCACCTTACTGTTTATCCTCCTGGGTATGAGGTGAGAGAGACGGTCCATTGGTCACCTTACGGTTCCCTTCTCTGTTTATCCCCCATGGACGTGTTTTTAAAACACGCTTGCTCGAGCTCCCTCCTCCCATTCCCTTCGTTCCTTTCTTCAATTCACTTTTTCCCTCTCTTCCTCCACCTCTAAACCCTAATCTCTCACATCCTCATACTTCATACATCTTCATTATCATCATCATTATTATCATCATCACCAAGTAAGTGCTCTACTTCTCCACTCATCTCTTCTCACTTTTTCTCTTCTTTGTTACTTAGTTCATATAGTTAGTAGATTTTGGTAATGCTAGATTGGTTAGGAAACTAGGATTAGAGGACCCAATGTATGATTTGTGATGCTCATTGATGCTTGTTATTGGATAATAGTGATTATGTGACTGAGAACTGGGATTGAACATTTGGTTTTTGCACAAATTCCATGCTTTGCAAAATCTGCACACCAAGTGTTTGGAAAAATGCCTCAAAGCAAATTCCATTCCAATTTTTATTTAATCCTTGCTTCGCAAGAAGAATTATGTTTTGCTCTGATCCTTGAAAGACTTTGTTACCAAAATTGAGATGAATTGATGCTTGGAAGTACATTACATTGTTAGTATGCATGTTTAGTCATGATGTTGATTGTTGATAATTATAGTTAACAATGATTGCTTGTTTGTAAATTGCTTTAACATTAGCTTTGATTCCAACTATATGCTTGATCACCATGTACTTGGGTCATTGTATATCACCCTAATCACCAAACCATGTTGCCTAAATTGATTGAAGATGGTTGATTTGATTGAATATGTTCATAATCGTTTGAGATGTTAAACTCAATGAATACTAGAGTTTATATATATTGTGAAACTAATGAAGTTGTTGCTTAAATGGTTGCTGTTCATTGAAGCTTTATTAGTACAATAACTCTAGTATTTGCCTTGATTGCGCCACATCTTATCTCTCATAAAATCTCATTGCTTTGCAGATGGATAAGAAAGGAAAGAAAGTAGTCCAAACTCCACCGCCAAGAGCTTTTGCCAGATTGGCAGAGCTCAAAGCCCTGGTTTCACCAACACCGCCACCAGCATCATCGACTCCAGCAATGCCTCAACCAGTTATGAAGAAACCTATCTTCATCAATTTGACCAAGAACAGTGAGTCAGAAGAGGGATCCAAAGAAGAAAACCCAGAAAGGAAACTAACAAACACCATTTGTGAAATGATTGGACTGGGGAAGTTAGGAAGTTCTGACAGTAATCCGAGATTTCCATCTTCTACCTCAAGTAGCTCAGAGGAGGACGATATCATCGAAGATGATCCGCGATTTTGGGAGTTGATGATTTTGATGATTGGGGAACCACAAAACCATCTGATAGTTCTAAGGCAAGCTGCACAGGATATCCACCACCAACCCATTAGATCAGCACCACTTCACACTTACGCACAGAGGACCGTGCACATTTTAAGTTGGGGAGGTCTTTGCCGCTATCAGAGACATAATTGGGTCCAGTTTTAATTTTCTGTCAAACAATTTAGTTGCTTCCTTAGTGATAATTGATACTTGGTCGTTTAATTGTTTAGGTAATTAAATTTAACAATTTAGTTGTTAGACAGTTTGTTAGCTATTTGGTAAGTAAACTTGCTGAGATTGGATGTTCTTAGAAAAACAACACTGTGTTTTTCATTTTGATTATGACACCCAATCATGAAAAAAAAATTTAAAATTATTTTGAAACTTTCTTCTTACATTCGGTTTGAAAATTTCTAATCATAGAATAGAGTGAAAGAACACACAACATAGAGAGGATTTGAGCCTTAAATATGGTGGCTCCACATTCCAAAGGATCACTATTTTCTTCTTGTGTGTTATTTCCTCTTCTATGATTGTAATTCATGAATTAATTAATTCTATATGCCCATCATTGTATATACTGTGTGCATTCATATGATTGAGTCTTTTGTTTTCAAAAGCTCACTTACCAAATGGCCTAAACCTTGAAAATCACCCTTGAAACCAACTTTGAGCCTTGATACCCCTTTCTTCTAACTTAGCTCATTACAAGCCTTAAAAGTGAAAAACCATGATTGTCCTTACTTAATCTTTGATTAATTTTGGATTTAGTGGTTAGGCATTTTTTTTAGAGAGAAGGGAAAAAAAAGGGAATCAAGAAAAATATACATTGTGAATAGGTGAAAAACGAATTTTCAAATTTAAAAGAAGAAAAGTCTTAAGGCATTTGGGAAGTACGTGTATGCATAAAAATATATCATAAGCATATGCACTTTCACAAACTATCAAGAAAAGAGAAAGTGACAAGAAAATATGTTTGAAAAAAAATGAAAAGAAAATAAATAGAAAGAAAAGAACGGAAACTCTTTTGTCACTTTAAAGTAGCAAAACAAAAGCTACCAAATAAGCAAATGCATATACCATAATCATTCATTGTAGGAAAAATGCATCACATGTATCTTCAAATTGCATTATGAGTCTTAAGGTTGAAAAACATTGGGTTAGAGTGAAGAAAATAGAGAGCTAGGTGCATCCTTTGTTAATCAACGATTTGAGTTTTCAAGCTCACTTAGCCAAATATAAATTCCTACCTTCACCTTGGCCCCATTAAAACCATAAAAAGTCCTCTTGATGTTGCACACATATATACATTTGATGTTGATTCTTAGATGAAAATTAATTTGTGAAAAGTAAGATTAGAAAGGAGTTGAGAGTTTTTAACTCTAGATATTTGAGTGAATAGAGTGTATACACGTCTAGTAAGGGTTTTTAAGCTCACTTCTATGATTTAGAATATCCCTTGTGGTGTAAGACAAGTTTAATCATTTTTTAACTTAATTGCTTTTGGGGTTAGTATTTGTTGTAATACTTTTGCCCACACTCTTGCACATGATTATTTAATCCCTCTTTGAATGTGATATCATCCGTAAGGTTGATCCTTGTACAATTCTCTCCAATATGATTCTCGAATTTATTTTGAAAAAATTAAGGAATTTCGTTCACCTCTTGGTCTTATTCACTTGAGCATGAGGACATGTTAATTTCTAAGTGTGGGGTATTTTGATGAACCCATATTTGATGATGAAATATTTGTTATAATTGATGGGTTTATCAACTTAAAACCACATAATTGCTTGTAAATAACCATGTTTGTAAACCTTTGTCCATATATGCTCTAATTGGAAAACACATGCTAAATTAACCTTAAATTGAGTAAGAATTTATAAAATCTCATCCCACTTGATACCTTGATATGTTTGTTAGTGTATTTCAGGATTTTAGGGATTGAGAGAGGCATAGGGCTAAGGAAGGCATTAGAAGCAAAGGATTCATGAAGAGGAGACAAAAAGAAGAAACCTAAAATGTAATTTGTGCACACACAACCTCTAATTGTTGCGCATGCAACAATTACATGAAAGAAGAAAACGCTGCTAAATTGAATTGTTGCGCACGCAACCTCCAACGTTGCGCACGCAACTTGACGGTTCTGCAAGTCTTTAAATGAAGGTTAGAGTTGGAATATCAAGTTTTTGGGCCAAGGCCAAGGCCCTTGAAGGCCCAATTCGACCTATATGAGCAGAGAACAGCTGAAACACAAGCCACAGACTCACCTTTAGGATCATTTCATAGCTTTAGTTAGTTTTTGGAGGTTTTTGGGAGAGTTTTCCATCTCTCTCATTTTCTCTCTTCTAGTTCATAGTTGTTCTTCATTTCTCTATCAATTTCCAACCCTCACTAGCCAAACTCTTTACTTTAATTCATGTTTGAATGTTTGTTTGTTGACTCTCTTGTTTAAGTAATGCAATCTACACTTGTTTCTTTCATCTAATTCTCTATTTCTCAATTCTAACTTTAATGTTCTATTGCTTTTATTTTTATATTGCTGAAAATTATCTCTTGTTATGATCTATTGCTATTTTCTTAGTTGATTATTTATAATTGTTGGTTCTCTTACTTATTTACTTCATTGATCATCTTAATTTGTTAATTTCTATTGTTATTTACCATGTCTCTTTACTATACACACCAAGTGTTTGATGTTTTGTTTCTTATAACTATGGAGTAGTATTCTTATGTCTTGCTCATGGGTTGAAGTGTGGATGATCTTAGTTACTAATCCCTAAGGAAAAGAATGGATTATATTAGGTTAAAACTATTCCGTTAACGCTAGACTTTTTCTATCTCGACATGTTTTTGATATTACTAGTTTAGATAGAAAAAAAAATGAAATGAGCTCATGCAAGGGTGTGTAAATGACTTTTATTACATATATTTAGGATTCTCGTTCATAACTCTATGAGAGGCAGAGCTTGTGTCCGTAGGCAAAATAAATTCTTTTTTACCATAATGCGCAGCAAAAATGTATTTATTCCCAAAATGCACATGCCTTGTTTTTATTCTCATTCTACGCATCACCAAGTCGCCGGTCCCACCAGAGAGATGGATTTTCTCTCCAACTTGCCGGAACCATGGGCGAGATGCCCACCTGCCATGCCTGCTCCCATTTCGCCATTGCCAGGGGAGAGTTGGGGTCTGGAAAAGCTGTCCCCCATATCTCCAACGCCAAGAACGAAATGGGCCATGCAAAAAAGCCTGCGTCCACTTCGCCAATTATAGTGGCGAGTTGGCCATGTCTCTTGTGGCTAGGGCGAGTTGGCAAAACACGAGGCATACTTCAGTTGTTCCTCATGTGGCATGCATTGGGCACTAGTGAGGCATGGAGTAGCTATATATTGAGGGGACCAGAACAATCCCAAGCACAACGCCTTCTTCCTTGTTTCTAGTCTGAGTGTGTTTTATTTTTTTTCTTTTAAAGAGTTAGAAAAAAAATGAGTGAATCCAGTATTAATATAAGTGAAAATTTAAATAAATTAGATCATTTTCACATTTCTGCACATCTGAATGAAAATGTTAGTGGCATTCATTAATTTCTTTTTATGTTTTTTATCATTATTATGATAATAAAACTATTATTTTTAATGTTTGTTGTTAATGTTAGTATAAAACAATAATTATAGTTATAATTATAATAATTTTTTTTATGTTTTTTATCGTAATTATGATAATGAAACTATTATTTTTAATGTTTGTCGTTAATGTTAGTATGGAACAATAATTATAGTTGTAATTATAATTAATTTTTTTTAGGTTTTTTATCATTATTATGATAATGAAACCATTATTTTTAATGTTTGTTGTTAATGTTAGTATGGAACAATAATTTTAGGTGTAATTATAATTATTTTTTTTTAATATTGTTAGTCTTATTTTTGTTATTAGATTAATGTCGTGGTTGTTGCCACTATTATTAATACACTATTGTTATTATTTTTATTTTTATTTTTATCATAGGATAATTTTTTTTATTCTTATGTAGGTACGTTACCATTATTATTATTATTATTATTATTATTATTATTATTATTATTATTATTATTATTATTATTATTATTATTATTATTCATTAAATTATTATAATTATGCCTAATATATGTCTTTTTGGTCTTGGTATAACTAATATTAACTATTGTTATTATGTTGTTGCAGCTATCCGCGTGCTAGAGCCTTATGGGATATTGGTGGACGTGTTTCTATCAAACTCACCTGATCCATTAATGGATGCAAGAAGGCAATTGATAGAGCCTTATCTAAGACATTCTGGGTTTTACTATGCCTCACGAATAAAAAGCTTCCAATATGATAACCCCCTCATAAGCGCCTTTGTGGAAAGATAGCGCCCTGAAACCCATAAGTTTCATCTACCATGGGGGGAGTGCACCATCACCCTCGAGGATATTGCGCTGCATCTAGGGGTTCCGATAGATGAATTTCCCGTTAGCGGAACTTTGCGATCATGGGGGAGATCTTCCAAAAAGACATTTGGCAGTGGTATTCTGAGCTGCTAGGAGCCGTTTCAAGTGGCCACGTGGGTCCACAAAATACAATATTAAGCTGAAATGGCTTCGGACCCGCCTGCAAGAGATGCCACTTGATGCATCTGATCACATGCTGATGCAATATGCGCGGTGTTATATCTTGTATCTGCTTGGTGGTGTTCTCTTTTCGGACAAGGCGAACAACACTGTGCATGTGTGGTTCCTTCCATTGTTGGACAATTTTGACGGGATAAGTGGATATAGTTGGGGCAGTGGAGTTTTGTGTTGGCTCTGCAGAGCGATGTGTCATGCCACCGAATGGAACACGGAAGGTATGCATGGATGTCACACGCTGTTTATGTCATGGATCTACTACAGGCTTTCATCATGGGCTCCAAATCTCACGAGGCCCCACACCTTTCCACTCGCCACTAGGTAATTTATAACTTTGTGTCGTGATTTACATAACTCATGCATGGTTTTTATTTTAGCTAGACACATTGCGTTATCACTATTTTTAAAAAGAGAGCGTGTTTTGTAGGTGGAGGGATCGTAGAGGGAATAACGATTACAGCGAAGCTCGTTTAGTGAGGTACCGCGAACGGTTGGACTTGCTGAATATTGATGACGTGAGTTGTTCCGTGTATGTTTATTTGTCAAGTAAATTGATTGATTTGAAGTAAATTGTTAATGAATTCGACTGTGTTGTTGTAGTTCAAGTGGATGCCATACAATGCTGCATCGATCATTTCTGTTGTCCCTCAAGAGTTCAGAGGCGCACCCCATGGGGATTTCTTCACATCTGCGGTGCCGCTTATATTCTTCAGGTTCATCGAGGTTCTTCCTATTGATCGAGTTCTCAGGCAGTTCGAGGGCAAACAATCCCCTCCTAGACCACCTTTGAACATTGACGTTTTTCACAAGCAATCTAGTAGAAATGATGATAGATGGTGGCCTGCACGGCTTAGCGAGTGGTTTGTGGCATGGAATAACAGGCGATCAGCTGAGCGCCGATTGGTGATAGATCCTGCCATTAGTCTTCACCTGATTCGGCAATACTTTGAGTGGTACAAGGAGAGGACTAGGCGGTTTCTGAGTAATCCTTCGGGTTTTTAGGATCCTCGAGCAGTAGATATACCACCAGAGGCCCCGGTCGGGTATGGCGATTCCCCTGTTGTTGCATGGCCAGACGTGTCCCAAGACCGTAGGCATTTGGCATCGCGGGTGCGTCGTACCAGACAACCTCAGCAGGAGGAGCCTGAAGGTGATGATTTGCCACAGCAGCCGCACCAGGACGATGCACCACCACAACGGTCACCTCAGTATCCTGATCCCCAGTATTATTGCCCTCAGCCATTCGACGCGACGCAAGCTCAGCCCATGCTTGATTTTCTACACGGGGCTAGCAGTTATGAGATTGGGAGTTCATCACAGGTTCACCATGGCACTCAGGATATATGTGAGACCGCAGCCAGGAATCACGGGTACTGGCCAAACTTTTCATCCTTCTTTGAGGAAATTAATCAGTTCATACCCACTCGCCCTTCTCCTAATACTCTGGCAAATTTGAGCCTCTCTCTTTCTCCCTCCGCTATGCAAGTCCCTCCTTTACAGGGCAGGTACTCCGTGTCTCACCTTTCGTTGCCTATAAATACAAGGTCACTCTACCTCACAATCCCAAACCAGATGCAACTCTCCTTCTCCTTCTCTCAAAAATTTTCTTACCACACTATTTTGAAACTCTGTAATGGCAAATGAAGCCATACATGCTATTGTGTCTCCTAATTGCGCAATATCACAGTCACCCGAAAGAATTATGTTTTTCTGCGAGGGTGGTGGGAGAACGGGAATGGCATCGGAATAGATGTCGCTAATGATATCCATAAGAATGGGTGGATTTGGGAATTAATAACGGGGAATGGCCGAAGAAATTTTAACCGGTGATAGTTCTCCTGAACATCCGCCGAGTTAAATTATGTCGTAGCATTCTCCAAGAAATGATCATGGCTGAGATATGACCACCTCCTCCTACATCAAGCCAATGGTCCAATAGCAAAGCTCGGTACAAGCGATGGAAGAAATGGTCTCCCAAAACAATAAAATGTTATGTACGAAGTCCGTTTGTTGGTACTAAAATACTTACACTTGTAGAGGATATTAACCAACAAAGTGTTATGTACAAAGTCCTTTTTCAATGAATTATGATAAATTATGATTTAAGTAGTTTGGTTTAATTTTTATTTGATCATTCTATTTTTCTTAGTTTTTTATATTTTAAAAAATGGCTCAACTGTGTTATCCTCCAATTTTTTTTTATCTTTTTTCATTGATAAAATATTTATCCCAAAACAAAAAAAATTTACGTACGAAGTCCTTTAATCGATACTAAAAATAAATATTTATACTTGTAGAGAATATTAACAATCAAAATATACTGAAAAAAAAAAAATTCCCAATGCAATATGATAAATTATTACTTTGTTTGTTTATTTTTTATTTGTTCATTTTATTTTTTCTTAGCTTAATTTTTGTTTGTGTAAATTTTTTATTATTAATAACTCAATTTATTATCATTGAAACCTACCATTTGTTGAGAAGGAACACGTGAACAGTTTCATACCATTTTTCAACTCTTACGTCCATTTCGCCTACGCCATGAAGGAGATGGGGAGCAGCTTTTCAGCTCCATTTCTCTTCTGGCTGCGGCGAGTTGCATGCAGAGGCCATATCACCTATGGTGGCAGCGAAATTGAGAAGGATTCCATCTCTCCGGTAGAGACGGCGAGTTGGTGATGTGCAGATTTGGAATTAAAATATGTCATGCACATTTTGAGAATTAAAGAATTTAGCATACGCATTCGAAGAAAAAAGCCATAAGGGGGAGGGGGCCTGTAGCGGGGGAGGGGAAGATGGGCATAGAACATTTTTTCATTTAAAAAAAAATTAATTTAACTACTCTTAGAATTAGAATTGAGATTACATAAGTTTAGCTCAATCCCAAAAATTATATTATAAAATGAGATTTTGAGGAATATTTCACACTTATAAACTTTTAAGAGATTATATTCTTGATAGATGTGAAATTTAATATTTTAAAAAATAAAAAGTTTTCAAAAATTATTTTTATATAATAAATATATAATTTCATAATCTCTCCCAAAAAAATATAATTTTATAATAAAAATTAATAAGAAAATATCTTGATTAATGGTGGAGATTAATTACAAAATAATAATATATTATAGAAAAATTATTTAGTATGCCGCGAAAAGCGCAGCATATCAATATTTCAATGCTTTTAGCCGTTGATCTTGATTGATTTTAGTTATAAAATTAATATATAATTAAAATCAACTATGATGGTTAAAAGCGCGAGGCAATCTACCTATGTTATATGTAGTGATAGTGATATAGTCCAACCAATCCAAAATCCTAGAATGTTAAAATTTTGTGTGTATATGGGTGTAAGTGGAGGAGAGTGATGATGAGCTGGAATCTGGTCATAGAATAATGGTAGTGGAAGGGCATATAATATTTTTATAATAAAAATCCCAGGTATCCTACAGCTGTATATTAACTATTATGTGTTGATGCTCTTGCAAAATTAAATTACATTTTTGCATTCTTATAAAATTTTGAAATTCTCATTTTTTTTTTCTTTTTATGTAATAAATCACAATCACATGTGCGCGCCGCTAATGTTCATGTTCTAGCTGTTGTTGCTGTCTTTGAATTGAAAAAACCCCATTGCCATGCCATGCCAGCACAATTTCACTGTGAAATAAATTTAGAGTTAGAAGAATATACTGTATCAATTTATTTTGCTATTTAATGTATTATAAATTGTGTGGACATGTATCTCATTAAAACTTATTATTTCGAGAGTATTTAAATAAAAAATTATTTCGATGTCAAATGAAATTTTATTTATGTATAATTTTTATACTATTTGATATTAAAATAATATTTTATTTAGTATAGAAATAAATTACTTGATTGACCAAAATTATTTATTCATATAAAATTATTATTTAATAAATTATCCCCAAAAAAATATGGTGAAAAATAGAAATATTTAAAAAGTACAAATTTATTTAGGAAAAAATTTGAATAACAAGTGAAATATTTATATAATAAAGAATTTTTTTCTTCTAAATTTATGCTTTTCTAAAACTAAAAGGCAATTCTACAGTATCTTTTATTTTATTATCGAATTTGTCAAACATATTTTTTAAATTAACCTTTCTAGCTTTCCAATAAAAAAATAAATATTTAGCTTTTATTTTTATAAATTAGACACCAAACTTAACAAATATCAAATACTCAAAATTATTAGTTTTATTTTTAAATTCAAATATTGATTAATTAGCCTTTTCAAATTCTTTTAACAAATTAGACATGATTATTCTTTTTTCTAAAATATTGGAGAGAGTAGAAATGCAAACCAATATATAGATTTAGATTTTGAATTAATTTAGGTGTATTATTGATTTATTGTATACATCTATATACCTTTTGTTTTTCTTTATTTTAATTTTTGTATTGAGATATATTATTTTTGTTTTATACGTAATTTATTTGAACAAGTGATTTTGGCCAACCAAGTGCAACCAAGTAATTTATTTCTATGTTAAATAGAATATTATTTTGATGTCAAATAATATAAAAAAGTGCACCTAAATAAAATTCTATTCTATATCAAAATTGTCTTTTATTTAGCATAGAAATAAATCACTTGGTTGTACTTGGTTGACCAAAATCATTTGTTCATATAGAATTATTGCTGTTTTTATGCTATTATATATTGTATTAATGTATTTTTTAAATTTATCTATATTGATGTTTATATTTTTTGTGTTATAAATGAAAATATGCAGATCAATAATGGTACTTGATATATGTAGTATCATCGAAATAATTGTATGTAAACAAGAAATGAATTGTCATTTTAGCCCAATTTTGTTCCAACGGTCACTGAAATCTACTATACGACACAGCCACTGTAAAAATAAAAATCTACTAATCTAGTACTACTTCTGAATCTCTAAAAATAACTTACCATTACAAAAAAAAAGGAAAGAAAATAACTTACCACTTTTTCCAATATTTTTTACAAAAAGAAAAGTAGCCCGTGCGGTTTTCCCTTCAAATAAGGAAGGGGTTGTGACCGTAATTTAACACCACCAATCAACACAGCAACAACAACATCAGCAGCAACAGCAAATCACCAAAGAAGAAGAAAAGTAAGAGCCTCCAAATCATTAAGCTTCTTCTGTTGCGTTTGCACTTACATTGAATGTGTAGGAGCGAGTCATGGGCGAGTCCAGTGACTCAGTCTCCATTGACATTGATTTGATACCTTTAGGTGGAAAGGTAACGGTTTTTTTTAGATTCTTCCTTTCTTTATGTGTATAATAATAAGAGTGGGATTTGGTAAACTTAGCTTAGGTTGTAATTTAATTTAATTTGTGTGTGTGTTATTGCAGGAATTGACGGTGAAAACAAGTAAAGGTTCAGTTTCTGTGCTTGTTTGTGGGGATCAAGAAAAGCCAGCTCTAATAACCTACCCAGATGTGGCTCTTAACTGTATGATATATTATATTCTATATTCTTTTTATTTTTTCTAAATTACTTGCTTTTTTTTTAATAATTTCAGTTTTGTGAAGTTTATTTTAAATGTGTTTGAGAATTGTGAGATTTTGATTGAATTTTTTTGCCCCCGTTTTTTTATGCAGATGTGTCTTGTTTCCAGGGGCTATTGTTCTGCCCAGAAGCTGCATCTTTGCTGCTTCATAACTTCTGCATTTATCACATTGATGCTCCTGGCCATGAGGTCTGTAGTAGGAGGGAATTTTTCATGCTAATGCTCTTCATTTTATCAAGTTATCAGATTATATGTTATGAATGTGTGCGTGTTTGCTTTCTAATTGTTCACCTCATTACATCTGAATTTTGATGCATTTTTCACTTCCATGAAATAAGGTAGATTCACTTGATTTGACATATTTGACTAAATTGCCATGTAACAGTTTTCAACGGTCAACTTCGCATAGACCTGTTACATAGATTTTGGTATTGACTTGCATTCCTCACATTCTTGAAACAAAAAGGTTCATGAAGGCTCTCTGCTCATGGAGTCTAATAGACTCTTTCTCATTTGCTTAAGAGTTATTGCAGTTGGGAGCCGATGTGATTTCGTCGGATGAGCCATTGCTCTGCGTGGATGACCTTGCTGACCAAGTTGCAGAAGTTCTTGATTTCTTTGGGTATGTAGAGCATCATGTATTCCCCTTTTGTCTTAGCATAAAGTCTTGGTTTATCATAGTGGACCTTAAGAACATTTGCCTCCATTGTTTTTCACTGCAAGAAGTATGTTAGCAATTTGTGCATACACTAATATAATAAAGGAACTTAGTACTTTTTCCCCCCATGGAATTTACTCTTATCATGTTATGATTAAACAAACTTGTTTAATGTTCTCACTTTTCTCCAACACTCTCTTTAATCAGGCTGAAAGAGGTTCTGTGCTTGGGTGTAACTGCTGGTGCTTACATCCTGACACTATTTGCTGTAAGTTTCAAAACTTAAGTTATAATTGCACCAATGTAGTTATTGCCATTCATCGTGATCTTATCTCATTTTGCAGATGAAATACAAGCAGCGCGTGCTTGGATTGATTCTTGTTACACCTATCTGTAGAGCGCCTTCATGGGCCGAATGGCTCTATAACAAGGTTCTCTGTCGGCAGTATGAATTTCATAATATGTTATCGATTGAAGTATGAAAAACTAGATTAAGGAAACTTAGTAATCTGATAACATCAAAGCAATTTGAAAACTGTAGTAGACATGTGTCTGCCATAGTATTAAGAAACCTTTTCACCATTGTTGGATATCAATTCTGTAGATACCTAAAAGATCTAAAACAAAAGGGAAAAGGAGAAAATTCGCTGCCTAACGTTTTCTATATCAATTTATGCAGGTCTTAATGAATTTATTATACTTCTACGGCATGTGCAGCTTACTTAAGGAATGTCTTCTACAGCGTTACTTCAGCAAGGTACTCCTCTCCACCCTACTTCTTTATCCTTTTCTGTTGTGAAACTTAATCATTTCGACATGTGACAACGTTCCTAACATGTCTTACAGGAACTTCGGGGGAGTGTCCAGGGAGCAGAATCAGACATAATCCTAACTTGTCGAAGGGTGTGTAAATATTAGTTTTGTTTTTGAGAGAACATTCATATATGCTTCACCTTCGCTCTTGTGCTCATAAAAATAGCTATCCGGGAATTAGGAAAATTAATCTTTGTACAATTCTGACATGTGGATCCTCTTTGAAATATAATTACAGCTTCTGGATGAAAGGCAAAGCTTGAATGTAATGCGTTTTCTTCAAGCAATTAATGTGTAAGTAATAATGTTTTTAGTAAGAAGTGATGTCTTTTCCTTGCCTTTTGTCGTTGCCTCCAATGCAATACAGCAGTTATATTTTGAATATATTATAACTGACAGAAACCTTAGCAAATTATAATTCCTTTTTTTCATGAACTGGCAGAAGGCATGATCTCACTGAGGGTCTGAAGAACTTGCAATGTAAGACACTCATATTTGCAGGTGAAAGTAGTCCTTTCCATGCTGAATCTGTCTACATGAGTACGAAAATTGACCGGAAAATCTGTGCACTTGTTGAGGTAGATAGTCCTTTCATTATACGAAAACTGAAAAGAAACAAAATGAAAAACAAGAAAGAAGAGTGAAGTGCTATAATAGTCTTTGAAATATTACTTAGCTCACAAAATAACCCATAAAAAGATTAAACATTCATCTGATATACACAAAATTTTAACGCCGTAGTTCATCCAATCATTGGTTGTCTTCTTCTTTGGTGATGAAATTGTTTACCTATCCGGTGAATAATCTAACTTTACATGGGTTATTTTGTCATCGAAGTGATCTTTTGAGGACTACTTTTTATACTTCACTCGGAAGAGAAAATGAAAATCTAATATATAAAATGTTGTTGCTTAATTGCTCAGGTTCAAGCTTGTGGCTCACTAGTAACAGAAGAACACCCAAATTCCATGATATTTCCACTTGAGTGTTTCTTAATGGGTTTCGGCTACCAAAGACAACAATACTTTGCTTCATCATCAAGCAACGGCTCGAATCCAGCCAGCCCGTCTGGTAACCATTCATGCATAGCGCCAGAACTCCTCTCTCCGGCAAGTTTAGGAATTAAGCTCAAGCCGATCCGAACTAGGATTGATGTTGAAATCTAACTGGGTCCTGCTCAATGCTGCAGTAGTGGAGTAAGCTCTTAGCATTGCACATAATATATAGCTATAGCTATTGTTGAATGTACAATATTGTTAGTTTAGGATTATATTCTTTGATTATGTTGGTGGACTAAGACTAATGATTGTGTCTTACAATTTACAAAATTGATGTATTTTGTGTCACTGTAAAAATAGTGAGAGATATGTTACTGTCCCATAGTTGACAATAGGATATTCTTTTTCTGAAGGTGGTAGCTTTTGAGGGTAGACCCTTTTTTTTTTCCTGGAAATATCTGTGCACCTTGCTGCTTTCAGATGTTTAAGTATCTCAAAGTGATTAAGAGATAACAACTGCTTTTTTTATTCTTTTAATTGGATTTATTGTTAACTCTCTCTCTTTCTTTCTGATCCATGTTTTTGGCATTCCTTTCTTTTTTTTATCAGATATTTTGGCATTCTTTTAATGTTAAGCATGGTGATAATGTGAAGCAATTCAAAACAATAGAAGATACGGTTAGGCGCTTACCAAACCAAAATCAATAAATATTGTTTACCCCAAATTGGGGGAAAAAAAAAAGGGAAAAAGCTTTTCAGTGTCGCAGGCTGCTTAAGTAGCTAGCTCTAAAGCTTGCTGACCTGTTCAAAATTTGGACGGTAATAGTTGAAATTAGTTTTTAGTTTTCAATAAATAGACAAAATGACCCTTATTATGCCTTCGACAGTAACAGGCTAACAGCATGATTCTTTACGGCCAATTTATCAGTCTAATACTCTAGTGTACCGGCTGAGTAATTTTCATTCCGAGTTAACGATAGACATAACGGAAGGGCCAAATAATTTCCATTACAAGTTCAAGGTGGATATAGTTTGCGGCCGTGTCAACTCACGGAAAACAGGGTGATATCAAAGTAAATAAAATATTTATTTCAATTACTTAAAAAAATTTGCTTGCCCCTTTTACCTTAGTCCTTACATGAAAATTAATCAAAATTGATCAAAATTAATCTCTCAACAAGATTGTTTAAAAGAATAATTTGATATCAAATGCAAGATTAAAGGGCTAATTTCAGCATTTACTAAATGTTAATCAATAACAAGAAGTATCATCAAATTATGCAGTAACTAGACAAAGGGGGTAAAAAAAAAAGGAAAAAATAAAAGAAAAAGACGGAGACACAAAACCCTAACACCAATTTGACATTCAAATCATCCCCAATTCTGATTCTCATCAAGATCAAACCTATTCCTATATCGGAATATATCTCCTCAGAGCCTGCTTCCCGGCCACGGTGGCCGCCGCCGCGATCCCACCGAAGACTCCCGCAATCACCGCCGATCTTGGCCCCGCCGCCGCCTTATACAAAGCTCCAGTGACAAGCCCAGCGGCGGCGCTGTTAACCATGTCATCCCTATCGGTGAACGATTGAATCGCACTCTCCGTGACGGAGAAGATCAAGCCCAACGTTCCGAGCGAGTTTCCGAGCCTGCGCCCTCTCTGACCCCCCGAGTTGAGGATTCGGTTGACTCGGATCTTGAACGAGTCACCTTGCTCAGCGGCCCTGAGGCCCTCAACAGTGCCGGTTGTAGCGCCGGCGACGGCGCCGGAGAGGTAGGCGACGCCGGTGTAGTAGGTGAGGTTCTCGCTCCAAGAGCGGTGGGTTCTATTGCCGAGTTCGGGGAAGAGATTCTCCGGCGAGGTTGGGAGGTTGTAGAGCTTCTGGATTGGGACGTTGAGGTCCTGGTAAGGGTGGTAGACGCGCGTGTTCTGGCTCTTCTGGTCGTTGTTGTTTGATGAATCAGCCATGGCAGCAGATTAGGGTTTTTGATTTGAGGGGAAATTGCAGGGAAAATTGCGACCGCGGAGAAAGAGAGGAATGAGAGGTTTTTACTCTTCAGGTGATGGTTCTGGCATAGGGTTTAAGGGACGGTAATTCATAATTGTTACTTTTGAGGGTTTTGGAAACTTTTTCTTATTAACCAAGAAATATAAATAAACTTTTTCTCATTAATTTTCGGATCAATTTATGGAAATTAATATCTAGTTGAATTTAGATAATGGAATTTATATATGATTAAAATGATAAATTAAATAGTTATTATATTCTTTTATTCTATCAAGGATTTGAGCTCAGATTCGAACCAACTCGATTTTAATTGGTTTGGGTATTAATTTTGATGTCACGATATTCAAATCAATCCGATTACCCAATTAGGCTCATATTAATTTAAAAAACAATAAAATATAATAATATATATACAATTTTATTCTTCCTACCTTAAATTTTAATTTAAGGTAATAAAATATAATAATATATATACAATTTTATTCTTTCTACCTTAAATTTTAATTTAAGTCACCAAAAGAATTTATTATATTTATTAAAGTATAAATTTGATAATATATTATCTTTTATTAGTTTTTTATTATTATTTATTATTGACATAAACATTTTTCTCATATTTTTTATTTTTTTGTCAAAATTTTATTTCAGGTATCCAATTATCTAAACCAATCCAATCCGAATTTAATTGGTTCACTTATTAAAAATTTCAAATCCAAACCAACCCAAACCAATTAAAATTTAATCGGTTCAGTTCCTATTTTTCTCAAACTCGAACCAACCAAACCTATGCTCATCCCTAGATTTGATTTCCTTTTTCTGGTATAGGTAGAAATTGTAAGGGAGCCAATTAGGAAATCCATTCCTTATAATGTTGGGTCAGTTATTTAGATTTTTATGGAGTTTCACATAATAAAACTTTATTTGCTTTCTATGGGCTATATTATATGAGTTCTCTAGCATAACTCATTATTTTATCATAACTTTTTACTTATAATATTTAGCATATTATGGCATAACTGTTTTACCTTTATTCATATTGAAAAAATTTAATGTATTGTTGTTGTTTATACAATTGATAAAATAAGATAAATATCCCTTGCATCTCCTATAAAAAATAATATTTATAATTAAGTTCTTTACCCTTTTAAATATTAGGTTTATGATTAGGACTCTCCATCCAACTTTTATATATATATATATATATATATATATATATATATATAAAAGTAATCATTTAAATATGACTAAGTGATTATTTTAACAAAAATAATAAGTTATTTAAATAAAAGTAAGTGATCATCTAAAAAGAAATACGTGATCATTCGAAATAATTTTTTATTCAAATTAATAACCATAAAAGGGGGTGATGTTGTGGTGCTGTCAACTTTGACTACGCAAACTTCAATATCTGAAACTACCGAAACTTTCGCCACCACAACAAAAACAGGCCTCTACTTTAAGGGAAGTGCTGTTGCTTTTTTTTTTCAATGTGTGCTTTAGGGTATGCTATGTTAAGCTTGCTCCGTGTTCTTGTATGATTACTTAAGTATAAAAAATTCGTTTCATGGGTTAACGAATGAAAGCAAAGGAGATTAAATATGATGGCAACAAGAAATAATTAAGGAGAGATAGATATGGGGAGATGCTGCAACTTGTAGGACCCCGTCTTTCTGCTTTTCTGTTTCTGATAGAAACGTATGACTGTTTGTGTTTTTATAATTTCTTGATGACTATTTGCGTGATTAGGGGATGTGATTACCTAATTATGTTTGTTGTGTGATTTGGATTTGATATCTGTCTGTTTTGGTTATTTTCTATTTTTAGCGACGATACGCTTTTTAGCGGCGGTTTAACCGTTTTGACTGTATCCAAGTAAATGGAATATTTGAAAAAGATATCTTTGTACGAAATTTATAATTTCCTAATTAGGTTCGAAATATTAGTTTGAGGGTGGCGAAATTCTTGATGAAAATTTCGAACAGTCTTTAGCGACGCTCGTTTTCATCGCGGGTTTTCCGGTCGTAATTTCGGTAAAACGACGATTACGGCGGAATTGTAGAATTTTGATATTTCATAAGAAACGTTAATGACCCTTAATCGTCTCGCTAAACTTGGAGCGAAAATGTCTAAGATGCTCTTGAAAAACCAAGATGCCCTTGACTTTTCTCTCTTTTACTTTTTCACATTTTTCTTACACACTTTCCACTAAAGTCTTTCCTCATTGGTTGCATGGTCTCAAACACTACAAAAGCTATTTCCCTCTCTTTTCAACAAATTCTTTATTCATAAAATAATCTATTCTTATCTCACATTTATTTTATTTTATCAATTTCTTTTACTATTACATCACCAAAATTAACCACTTCCTTCATACAAAAATTAACAAAAAAATTGCTTCCTTGCTCCCCACTCATCGTGGCTTCTCTCCCTATTTTCATCAAAATATTTAATTTGTTTATTCACTTATTTACCTACACCAAAAATCATTCATACTTCACTTTTTCATTCTTACTACACTTGACCAAAAACCACAAAAAACTATCAACAAAAATCCTCTAATCTCTCTCCTCATTTTCCAAACGCTCTCTCTTTTTACCATCAATATCATTTCATATTTTCTTCATTAAAAACACCAAAAACACCTTCTCTCTCTTACTTACAAAGATTAAACACTATTTTTTTTCTCAAGAACACCAAGAACAAAATAAGAACACCAAGAACACCATGAACAACATCAAAGCCTAAACACCTACACCATCACCACCGAAATCATCATCATCATCACCTTGATCTCCTCATCATCACCATTATCATAGAATCATCAACACCAAGCTCTTACACCTACTTCTCTTCTTCACCCAAAACCACCACCACCATTCTTCAATGGCTTTTCATCAACAACTCTCTTCCTCTTCAAGACCGTAGCATCACCATCCTTCTTGCCTTTATTCTCTTTGATTTTCGGTGAAGGTAAGTGCAAGACCTATCTTGCTCATGTTCCTTGAGATCCTTCACTCACCTTGTTCTATCTTAAAATATTTGTTTAGGAATCAAGCTTAGGAAACCCTAGCTCAACCGTGGTGCTCAAGGGCATTGTTTTTCATTTTTGGCTATTTCAAGTGATCTTCAAGAAGGTAAGGGGGTTATGGTCCTTAGTGAGTCTTATAGGTCATTTATTTGATGAATGAACATCCACATGCTAAAAGGCTTGGTAAAATTTAAAACTTGAAGTTGTATGTTGGTTATCAATGCTTGAAAAATGTTGTGCTATGGTTGCGAGTGTGGAATATTATATGATGATGATTGATATATTTGATGATTGAGAAATTGAGTGAAAGTTGTATGATAATGGCATTTTATGCCTTATGGCCAAAATGGCCTTATGATGAAATAATAAATTTTTGATGATCAACTTTGATTTATTGAGATACGCTTGGCCGAGGGTTTAAGGAAATTTGGGCAAAGAATAATTAAAATGTGATTTACAAAAAGTTAATAAATCATGGTTTTCTTTTATTAAATAAAGTATTTAAGTAATAAATAAGTATTTTTCTTAATAAGGGTAAAATGATAAATAAATTCATTTTATAAAAATTCCAGAATTGAAATGTTTAAATATTTATATTTAATGTGGTTTTGTTATTGAAGTTGAAAAGAAATAAGTTTTAAAGTGGTTAAAGTGTTTTTCTTAAATTTTGGATTAAAAGGGCAAAAAGGTCTTTTAATCAAATATATTTACAAAACTATTTTTGTAGTGATATTATGGGCATATTATGAGCCCAAATCTGTTTTTGTAACTAAAGATATTGATAGTTGAAATTATTTTAATAAACTATTTAATAACTAGTATTTTCGAAAATGTATAAGTACTAGAAAGGGCAAGTCTGTCATTTAAACTTAACGTTTTTCAAAACTGCTTCTACAGTAGTTAGATATATGTGTTAGGAGTAAAATGAAACTGGTTTGAGTCAAAAATATTTTAAGAAGAATTATTTATGTGCGTTTTCTTAAACTAGTATATTTTGGGTTTTAAAGGAAATAGTAGCAAGGGCAAGAGTGTCATTTCGAGTTCTTTATTTTCAAAACTTTTTTTATGATGATATTATATATGTATTATAAGTATAATAAAGTTGGATTTAGTCAAAGTTTGTTTTTATAAAATTATTTTAATATATAAATTCTATTATGGGTATTTTCGGAAATTAAAGGGGGTAACGTGTAATTCAATTTAAATATTTTAGTTCTAAAAATTTTCTAAATTAACTTATGTTTTGTTAAAATAAAAGGGGACAGTAAAAGTTATTTTATATTAATTATCTAGTAATTTCAATTATAAAGAGTTTTAATCTAAACTAAAGCTAAGTTGGTATTTTCCTTAACTATAAGAATTAATATATTTTGGGTAAAGTATATTTATATTATTTAATTTAATATAAGACAAGATTATGGAAAATCTAAATAATATCTTCTACTAAGAAAATGTTTTGATTTACTAAATATTAAGTATAGAGATAAAACCGTTATTTTATAAAAAGTATATATTAAATTATAATAATATAGTATTTTGATAAAAAAAAAAAAACTATTTATATATTTATATTATAAGGATTTGGAGCTTTTTGCATAAAATATTAAGTAATGGTAAAGTCCCAAATTTAGAAGAGTAAACCTAGACATGACGGTTGAAATCAGTTTAGCTTGGTCGACTTAGTATGGGTTGAGGACGATCAAACCGGGTTCCTTTCTTGGGGACGAGTTCGGCATAAGCTGGTCTTGTTCTCTTGAAACAGATTGGTTTAGTTAGACCAAGTATCGGTTTAATCGGACTTGGATCGAGTTAGACCGGTCGGTTCAACTAAGTCATGTAGTTTGGTGGATTCCGGCTACCAAATGAGATTTTCGACTAACTGTTTTGGGAACCGGGCGTTGAAAGATATGTGTGAATGGATTGTTGAATGAGGTAGCTTTGGTCCGTACATCGCTGGCATAACACACAAGGACGTGGGTACTGTCCCACTTGCGTGATTGCTTTGAGGGGTAGCTCCCCGAAGGCTTTTGAATGATCATCCATTTCTCACTGTTAATGCGGTCGACCAATCAGTGGTGACAGGATCCTCACCGCTATTCTATCGTCAACGAGTAAGGCTGGGCTTTACACGAAAACGTACCTGGGGTATGGAGCGTACTCAAAAGGGTAGTACGGGCCGCTTTGGTAGATAACACGACATTTGACAGTTGAGAAACCATACTTGGGATTTATTCCGAGTAGTCGTTGAGTGCGGGAAGTCAACCGACGCGTGAGCTCATGGCCTGCAATTAGGGCAAGGCATGCATCATACTTGATTGTGCATTTGGTTGTGAATGTTAGATGCATGTCTAGGTTGATTGTCTTATTTGTATTTGCTTTCTTGACTTACTTTACCACGAATATGATATATGAACTGTACCTACATGACGTAAGCCCCTAGGATAGTTTAGTTGACCTAGGCGTCGACTAGGAACGTTAGGCTCTCACCCCCGTCTTCTTTATTTTACCCCACGCGTAGATGGGAAGTGGTGTCATCTACTACGAGTACGAGAAGCGTGAAAAGTTCGAGGACTATGATCTGAACGCCGACGCGGAGTTAGGAACCTTCAAGATAAGGCGTTCACTTTGATGATGAATCCTTCGTTCATCCTCTCCATAGCGTTAAGTTTGACCGTGATCGTCCGTACGAGGTCCCTATAGAGGCGTTGATGGCTGATTAACCCCTTAGCTCATTCGCTAAGGGAAGGACTTCCACTTGAGGATCTCATCATTCCAGACGGTCGAGTCCAATGCCGCATTACTCACCAAGGATGTCCTCGTCAACCCGTCGAGCAGTTTCGCCTTCTCCTACTGTCGTGAGTAGTTCCCTTCATCGTAGAGTGGCTGGTAAGACGTTGAGATCACCTAGGAGCTGGGAACTCAGTTCGCCATCCGAAGGTTGGATGTGCGAAGGAAACGAAGAAGAAAAGGAAATTGGCGATGGAACCCTCTGTAGAGAAGGAAGAAGCTAGTGAGAAGGAGCAAGAGGAGGAAGATCCTGAAGAAGATCCAGAAGAAGAAGAAGAAGAAGAAGAGGAAGACCCCGACGAAGAAGTTCCTGCCTCTACCTCTTTGTCGATGGACATTGATGCTGTTAGTCACAATGCACAACACTCAAGAGGGGGGTGAATTGAGTGTTCAAACAACAATAGAAAATTTTCGCGGAAGTATAAATTGCTATGGAAATAAATAGCTCAA